>CM055829.1:10221582-10359630 GCA_029582265.1 Zoroaster sp. YZ-2022 | reverse complement strand
AATCTTTTCGCATGACGTCATAATTCTCATTAACATAATTATCACAATCTAAAAGGAAACCCCCCTAAAATAATTTTTTTAAGTGGGTGGTCCAGAACCCCATCTGACATACATTTATCTGTGTAAGTGCGCACTACGACAACAGCCTTGAGTCAAGGGGTATGAACGTTTGCCCGGTTGGTGAGGCCTCTCTTAGCTACCATACTTTGTATAGGGAAAATTTGGTCTCTGCGTATACATGTATCACATATTTCACTGATGACCAGAAAGCGGATTTAAAAAAAAAAAAATTAATGTTTGTAAATGCATAATTTACAGCAACAGATCTTAAGTTTTATCTTATTTTCGTTGTGCCGTTAACGAGAAGATTGTAAACACAACTCAGATTGTTTCTATTCATTCCAACGTGGGATTTCTTCGGATGACAGAAATTAATGTTGGATATTATTTCATTAATTTTACTAAATCGATAGCACCCGATACATACATATTTCTCTGCGATGTGTTTATCACATTTCAATGAAACCATTCATAATCAGTGAATTTTCTGACCTCAAAAAAGTCTCAACTCAGCATTAATAATATATAACAAATGTGTTTAATATTCGTATTAAACAAATTAGGATTCCTATATTAATATAGCATACAGTCAAGTGTTGACGTCTTTACAACGTTACCGCTAGCATGAGTTATTGTTTTGACTTTGTTAAGTTTTATGTGTTTGATATGTACAGGTCTGATGGTGTCGATCTGTCTGTAAATTAACGAATTAAAGTAATCTGGATTGGACCCAGGACACACTATACTAGCCTATACCCGCTGAAAGATTTTGACGGAGTGCAGATCAGCAACCACAAGGTCACCGGCAGGAGTGAATGTCATGCCTAAAGGATTATATAATCCATGAGCTACACGGCCGATGTGTACTCCATCTGGATCATAATGATGCATCACAAAACTTCCTCGATTACCGTCATGATGAACACAAACATAGATGTCCCCAGCATCATCGCAGCACACACCGCTGGGTTTCACTGGTTTACCGTCGATAGAAGTGCTGATATTGAACACTTCATTACCCATTAAATCTACACAAATAAATTTCCTGTTCTCGTAATGAGTAAATACCATATGCTTATTGCTGCTTATAGCCAAATCCGTGAAATCACGAATCATGTCATGTGATATAGATGTAATCAAAGATCCATCCTGATGATGGATACATAACACATTTCTTCCACTGTCAGCAACTGCTACCCGATTATTATTGTCTACAGCAATACCAAACAGTGCACTCTTTGAATGTCCCTCTGCGTCATCTTGTGAGGGTCTGAACTGACGAATAAATACCAGATTATTGTCATACACCTTCACATTCTGTCCATCAGTAATCAGAAGCATGTCATCACTGGTCACTGCAACACCCCACGGTGATTTCAGTTTACCTTCCTCTGTCTCACTTTGAACGCCTGTAGTTTTATAACATGCAGTTGAGGTAAATGTTGATAATCGCTCGCTTGCCACTACGACAATGTCTCCATTGCTGAAACAAGCAACTTCCGCGGCAAACTTGAATTCTCCGTCACCATCTCCTTCCTTGCCAAACTCTGTCTTCAGCTGCCATTTCTCTTCATCTAGTATTTCACCGAGATTCGCATCATGAACGACATCATAACATTTGAACCCGACGAATGACTGGCTATGCTGGGCGCCGATTCAAACTGAAGATCCTTGTGGAATTCTAAGTTATGCATAACCTTGGCTTGAGGTCCAATAGCTCGAAATCGTCGGTTTAAGTTGCATTAAATCATTGACTGATCAGCTATGATTTGCTCTGCTCGGTTCTTATCTTGTCAACGATTGTTTGTCGCCAGTACTTTCATATACAGCACCTCGTTCTTGACCAATCTGTTTGACTTTATCTTGAAGGAGTTGGAGTATTTTTGATTTTTAGCAACTTCCTTTTCCTCCTCTAGCCGAAATATCACGGACAAGCCTGGGCCACCATCAAACGCAATCTGTTTCTGAATGCTCACTGAGTCAGTGACGGCATTTTAAAACTGCTTCTACCCCTTTAAAAGTTCTGCTTTAATCTCTTCTGAGTTCTTTACGGTAGGAATCCACAGAATCGACCGGTGATTTCTCTGCACTCAGTTCTGCTGTCCGGTGATCAAACGCGATATTTACCTGCAGGCCATAGCACTTGACACGTGTCGCAATAAAATGACAACACCTGGTCAGTGTGTGTTTAAGCACATTTTGAGATTCCAGTTTTCTGATATCTTTATATTTACTTTTTGATTTGGGATAATCGCATGCCAGACAATGCGATGAGTTTTTGTGCACATTTTCAACGCCCATGGGTTTCTTGGCAAGTGTTTGGCAGAATTTGGCGTTGCATCTTCTAGACACTGTGAGATGGCTTCTTCAACCCTTCGTCACATCCTTCATAAGTCAAAGCTGGGCAATGCTGTATCTCCTGGCACTGCTCGGCACTGTCTGTCTCAACCCTCATCAGACAAGAGAACTCAAAAGAAAACAGTTTGCTAGACTTGACAAACCTTTATCTGAACTGCTGCTGTCCCTCCGCCTGCAAACTGCGGCAAACAATATTATCTGTCTTCGGATCCTTTTTTCAATAAGTTCTTCAAGGTAATTTAGGCAGTAGCAGTGAAGCACAGTCCAGAATTTTCTGGATCGGTAAACGAGTGCAGCAGATCAGCATTCAACGAAGTGTATATGACTAAATCTTGCACGTCTGCTCAGATAGGGGTGCAGCTTCAACCATGTTGCTTAATCAACTGCTGCACCTAGCGGTTACACCAAAAATAAGAAAGAAAATGTAAAGTGGCAATAATGAAAAGAATAATAATCATTGATGAATCAATTTACAGCTTGCAACTAGTTATCTAGATACATGCACCCGGACCCAAAGTGCCAATTTTTAAGGCAGTGCCAGTTATCTAGATAGCATGTACCTGACCTAAAGTGCTACTCATACAAAGCAGGTATCTAGTTAAATTCCCTGAATCCAAAATAATTAGGCAGGTATCTAGACACATACCCAAAGTGCCAATTGTTGGCCAAAGTGTTAATTACAGAAAAAGCTGGTATCCTGACCTTAAAGTGCCAATTACACAAACAGCGTTATATCTAGATACATGTACCTGACTGAAACTGCTATTACTGAGTTCCATTTGGTTTGCCCTGTTTCCCGTAAACGACTTTTAAAAAGATTGAACATTTAAGCCATTAAATGGAAGTCTCCTGATCTATTTGTGTGTAAAAAAGTGTGTGTGATACGTACATTACCATATCTGTTGTGGGGTCCAAAAACAATGTCAATGGAACAATTTCACCCACAAGGCAATCTAGAATTTTGAAATTCTACAGAGAATTCTATAGAAAAGGGATAATAGAACGAACAAAGGAATACCCCACAGCAATCAATGTGCGAGGGGTGTGTGTGTGTGTGTGTGAACGTAATATTGATGATTCGTTGTGGGGGTCAAAACACAATATGAACACCAACCTCATACATAACTAGAAAATCAATTTCCCACAGGAGAATTATAAAGTGACAAGTAGGACGAACAACTGAAAATACTCCACAACCAATGGTGTGCAGGGTGTGTGTGTGTGTGGGGCCCCCATTTGTGTGTGTGTGGGTCCCCCATTTGTGTGTGTGTGGGGCCCCCATTTGTGTGTGTGTGGGGCCCCCATTTGTGTGTGTGTGGGGCCCCCATTTGTGTGGGGCCCTAGTGGCCCCATTTGTGTGTGGGGCCCCCTATTTTTAGGTGTGTGGGGCCCCATTTGTGTGTGTGGGGCCCCCATCACTGTGTGTGTGTGGGGGGGATGTTAGATGAGCGTTTTTAATATAGAGGCGATAGTTTGGGCGTAAGTCCATACTTATTTACAGATACAAGAGAAACAACTTATATTCATATTAACAATATGTGTTTTACAATTGTCACGGTTACGGTTACCCAGGGTATCCGAATATTTCCAATGCACGCATATCGGTCTTGGGAAACAACCGAAACGCAGAGTTTTAGAATCAACCAGCCGAATTTAACCCATTTTTGGTATTGAAATATTGGAGTAAGACGCATAAAATCAACATCAAATAATATAAGGAAAGACTGAACAGGGAGATGTGGTTGGCTGGTAATTTCAGTAATGGTGGTCATTATTGTATTCTCACGTTGTTAGGGGCCACTTTCATAATTAGTTAACAACACAAATCGATAAATATGTACACACCTCAAACAATGATATGTTTTGCAGATTCAAAAATGCTATAGGCCTAGCTCTTTTCTTGGTCTCAAACTATCTGTGTGCATATGTTGCCCATGTATATGTAAATTGTCAGCCAATAATTGAGGATGGAATTAACGCTGTGTAAGTAAGTGCCCTACCCCAATTTTGTATTATCTCCAGAATGCGTATTGCTTTGTGATGACAACCCGTTATATTTTTGAACAGGTTCTATTGGAATTTTTCACTTTGTATTTGTAAATTCTAGCTGTAAATGCAAATCAGTAAATTCTTTTTGCCATAATATATCAATAAACAGTATACATTTGTTGTACATCATAAATGCATATGATTAGTGTCATCGTATTTACCAACATTAGCGGTAATAGCACAATGGAAAATAAGGAAGGTTGTCTTAGGGTGACATCACCCCTGCATTGTTTGTAAGTGGACGACACCAATGGAAAATGAAGCACAAAAGGGAAATTTGCAAAACATAATTTATTTAATGTATATCGTGGTTCATTACGGTGACCTACGGACACTGTTTAGAGTGACCTCATATGATATAGATCTCAACATCTGACGTTTGATGAAGTTGGGCTTGAAGATTAAAGAAACATTGATCAGGTAGTCCTTGAATGACATGGGGGCACTTTCATGGATATCAATCCTTGAACCATTGCTTATTAAAAAGGAACGGGTATTTATGCCTGCTTGTTATTATGGAAGAAAACAACAATTACTAAATCATTTTTACCAACTCATGCGAGGCCCAAAATTAATGTTTTTATTGCTACAACTTTATAGAAGCATGCCTTCACCCCTTCTCCCTTGGGTCTAAATATGTCACATTGTTCGATATAATTATATTATGCCAAAATGACAAAACTGATGTGTAAACCAAACCAAGTGACGCCTATGTACGTTGTTGTTCTTTTTTCCCTTTGGCACTGCTACCATACCTTTACCCCTATCATTACTAATCACGGTGGGTGCAAACCCATGTTTAAAGTACGATGCTTCTATCCAGTGCACAAAATTGCACCACCATTATTGTTTTTCTCGAAAGATGTCCTCAACAATTTTTTCTCGTCACGTCCGCAGCAAGTTTCACCTATGGTTTTCACCGAGTAACGGATGGAACCTCAACGATGACATCAATGGTAAACACGACATGCAGGGGTTATGTGTGAACGGGTCTTGTCGAGTAGGTGTTTCGTAGAGCAGAAAACCAAATGCTATTTTCGTCGCACAATGAGCAGGTCATGGTCTCACAGGTAACAGTGGCCATGCCATGGCGGATCATCGATGAGCGCTACTGCCTATTTATGCCATAACGTTCATTCCTGGTTCTGGATGTACAACGTCGCATACACAGCAAGCACAGCTTATCAACGATAAGCAAAGTACAGGTTGTGTTAGGCAATATTACCATGTATATGCACTCAAGAACAATATTACCTCAAACAGGCGTTTGGTAAACAATTTACTGAGCATTGATGTTAATTAATTACCTCATTGATGAGTAATTCACGAACTCAAGTAACCCACTGTCAGGTTAGTGGTACAAAAATTTCACCGGTAAATTGTTATAATATAGTCGCACGATGAGCAGGCAAGCTGTATAATGAGGGTATAATATTGTATAAAGGGTTATTATACAGAGACTATGTTAAACAGGCTCATCCCCCATATCCAGAGGCAACCCTTTTGGACAAAATGTACCCCATGAAAAAGTCACCAACAGACTACCAACAAAATGGAAAACTCAAGAGCCTCTGATACCTAAAAACATGTAATAGTTTGAGTTGCTATAACATTCCCTGTTAAGCAAGACGTAGTTTACTCATAGAGAAACTGTATATTCGGAAGCTTTCGAGTGTTTGCAGAGCAACACAGAATCACTGGGACATTTCGGGTTTATGAACTTGAACCAATGAGTTCCTGTTTAAGGGCGCAGGTAATTTATAAACTAAACTTCGATCAACGAGAATGCCCACAACGACATGCCAGGTTAGTTTACTTTAATGCAGTTTGTATATAATTGATGGATAGATTGTTAAACTGAGTTCTGTTAAGAACAACCCGTTGTTGAGCACAATGTTGGGGAGAGGGGTGTCATTGGGCGTAATAAAAACAATATTAAAACATTAAGCGGGGACCATATCCAACATTTGAATAATAAACAAAATGCTCCTGAAACTTTATAACGCAAATGTGTTTATTCAAGACTGCATGTATTTCCATTTTTCTCTTAAATTAAACACTTATGTTGATATTAGAGGCTTTAACAAGATGTTCCATATTTTGTAAAAAAAACAAAATCAAAAGAATTTCTTTATTAATAATAGGTATTCCGTTCATGGACTTGATTTCTATTCAACTGGTTTAACAATCTTTGGATCACCGAAGCTGTAAGATCATGGCTATGGCGACTTGTGAAGAATCCAGAAATTTCCGCTCTTGGTTCGAGTGAAGTCAGCCTGAAAGGGGCAGAAACAATGTCTGTAATATTCTACGTATGTTTTAGTAATTTGCATATTATTATTTATTATTATTATTATTATTATTATTATTATTAATTATTATTATTATTATTATTATTATTATTATTATTATTATTATTATTATTATTATTATTATTATTATTATTATTATTATTATTATTATTATTATTATTATTATTATTATTATTATTATTATTATTATTATTATTATTATTATTATTATTATTATTATTATTATTATTATTATTATTATTATTATTATTATTATTATTATTAATTATTATTAAACAATAATACAATGTCAATTTTCCTTTAATGCTTAAAATGTAATTTTTCTTTGAAAGTTTATATATTGGATTCGAATTTTTAATAACCGAAATTATCAAGTTTAATATAAGTCCCTAACATAATTATACTTAGTGTTAATTAAGCCGATAATTGAGTTAATCTTACCCAGAAATAATGATGACCGAGGTGCTGTCATTGAAAAGTGCATTATCGCAAATTGCTTTTAGGAAAGATATAGAAAGAGTACTCTTCGTTAATTCCACATAAGAATTAATGCAACAATCCTGAATGTATTTTCACTATATCTTTTTAAAGGGGGCATATCGTTAAGGATCAATACGACATGGAATCGAGTGCTTTAGATTTAGATTAACTCTGACTGAAAACAATACATACCCACATGATAAGGTCATATTACCGTTGCTACTGCATAAATGAGCCAGTAATTTTTAAGACACCGATTTCATGCCTTGTTCAAAGTCTGTTCTGATCGTGACAATATTGTCCCTTTATTGACAGAACGTTTTGATCAAAACTTCCACAGTTTGGTTATTTTAATATTGATACAAAGAGGGTATGTATTTGATGACATATCGTAACCCAACTTATAACCAATGCTATACCTTTCCGTTAGGCCTGTTTATGCCCTTTTTGATTAAACTTGTTTTGTTATTGTCAAATTTATATATCCTAAGATATCGTTTGTAAATCTCTTCACTGTCCATAATCACTTGCTGGGTGAATCAATTGTTCATTAATGACATAGAGTAGACAGAAACTCTGGAAACCAGGTACACGCTAAGTGATTCCCCCATTGATTTCCATCACGTTAAACCCTATTAATGGTCTACATTTTAATACGTTTTTTCGTCTTTCCTTCAACGTAAATACATATACTTTATTTAAAAATTTCATATATACTGAGCATTGCTCAGTTTTCATATCGTGAAAACAAATAAATAAATCATGTTTTCGAAAATATCCTTATAATTACTTGATCGTATTTCATGCAGTCAGCACTTTTTAATTGTTTTATGACAAACAATCTATACCTATGACAAAGACAAAAGACATACTGGTACTTAAGAAGAGGGAATATCGTGTCCAAGGGCGCTTTCTTTTGAAAAAATTCAGCACTGTTGGAACTGGTACTTTCACAGGTTATTCATGGGCAACCATTACCTGGCAAGAAGTACAGGCCATAAGTGCTGAACATGAAAGATCAACAAAATATATGGTGCATTTTGAAGATAAGGGCACTTCCAAAAGTGCACTGATTGGATTTGGAGGATTCAGGGTTCCTAGCCAGGAATACCTAGGGGAAGTTAGGGCAGACAGAGGACAATGTTGTCCACGAGTTAAAAGTACTATAAATAAAATATTTGTAATATTATTATCATTTGTTTGGCATTTTATAAAGATTTCTGAGACAATTATTGCTCAAGTTTAATATTGCATGTTTTATGGGTAACAGATACAATGTTTAAATTTGATAAATATACATGGTTTTACTATAGAAAATATGATTTTTGTCTGCCAATAATGTTTAAATCATATACGGCACTTTTAATGGGAAGGTACAGCATTGGTAATTCTGGTAAAATATAATACATTCTCCAAAGCCTTTGTGTAAAGAAAAAATGGCTGATGCCGGACTCGAACCCGCGACATCTCGAATACCATACGAGCGCTCTACCAACTGATCTAACCAGCCCCCTGTTTTGGTGGGCGGTCCACTTAAAATACCAATTGTCTATTACTCTCTCTCTACGGCATAAGTGGACCGCCCACCAACATAGGGGAAAAATTATGCGACCAAACCTTTCCGATCCGACGCGCCTTGATCAAGGCTAATACAGTCATCGCCAAAATAAGTTTTAATAGTGTTGTTGTGTACAAGCCTGATTGTGTCCAATCAGTCTGTGAATTAACGAATTAAATAAGTTTATCAATTGACCCCACGTCACATTACTTATACCCGATGAAAAATCTTGATGGAAAACGTATCAGCAATTACAAGGTCACCGGCAGGAGTGAATGTCATTCCTAAAGAATTATACAATCCATGAGCTACACGGCTGATGTGTACTCCTTTGGATCATAATGTATCTCAGTACCTTCGGTACCGTCGTTATGAAAAGAAATATAGATGTTCCAGCATCGTCACAGCAAACACCGGTGGGTTTGACTGGTTTCCCGTCGATGGAAGTGCTGATGTTGAATACATCGTTACCAGTAACATCCACACAAAGAACCCTGCTGGCCCTTTCGTAATTTTTAAAACGACCAGACGCCCTTATTACTTTACCCGCTATATCACGTAGATCATCAATCATTTATTGAGAGCAGCTAGTCATCCATCCAGGCGGAGAGAGAGCAGTTTTCAATTATCAGACGCTCGATTATAAACTAACGGCTATATCACGTAGATCATCAATCATTTCATTGGAGTATATGAAGTCATCAACCATCCAGTGTTGCGTGAGAGAGAGCAGTTTTCTTCACTATCAGCCACTGCTACACGGTTTATTTTACAATATGCATAGTCTATTCAATGTAATATTTTTTTTCTATTATTTCGAATAAATAATAGTAAAAAATAGTTTAGATTTTTCATTCCAAAAATTAAATTAGAAATTATTTGTTAATAATTTACTAAAATGATATTACCTTATATATTCAGATCAAGGGTATGAAACCTATCACATTTTTAAAATGAAACCATTCGAATACTACTACCAATAGTGTATAGTGGTTTTAAATGTAAATAGTCACATTGGTGTATACAGCGTTCAAATCGGTGAATTTTTGAGTTTAAAAAACCATTCAGTAATCAGTGACCCGACCCAAAAAATCCTGGGGTAATCAATATGGCAACAAATGTGTTTTCATTAAACGAATTAGACCCATATTATCAGTCATGTTGACGGATG
Source organism: Zoroaster sp. YZ-2022 (assembly GCA_029582265.1). Taxonomy (NCBI): domain Eukaryota; kingdom Metazoa; phylum Echinodermata; class Asteroidea; order Forcipulatida; family Zoroasteridae; genus Zoroaster; species Zoroaster sp. YZ-2022. Next base: position 10,349,642 of record CM055829.1, on the reverse strand, counting down.
TAATAACACTACCGCTAGAATACTTTATTGTTTTGACTTGAGTTTTAGTGTTTGATGTGAATTAACAAGCAGCTGAATTGTACAAGTTTATCGATTGGACCCCAGCTCACAGTACTCATACTCGATGAAAGATCTTGACGGAGCGTCTATCAGCAACCACAAGGTCACCGGTAGGACTAAATGTCATGCCTAAAGGATTACACAATCCATGAGCTACACGGCTGATGTGTACTCCTTCTGGATCATAATGATGTATCTCACTATTTCCTCGTACTGTATTGAACAGAAACATAGATGTCCCCAGCATCGTCGCAGCACATACCGGTGGGTTTCACTGGTTTCCCGTCGATGGAAGTGCTGATATTGAACACTTCATTACCCATTAAATCCACACAAATAAATTTCCTGTTCTCGTAATCAGTAAAGATCATATGCTTATTGCTGCTTATAGCCAAACGCGTGAAATCACGAATCATGTCATGTGATATAGTTGTAATCAAAGATCCATCCTGATGATGGAGACATAACACATTTCTTCCAATGTCAGCAACTGCTATCCGATTATTATTGTCTACAACAATACCAAACAGTGCACTCTTTGAATGTCCCTCTGCGTCATCTTGTGAGGGTCTGAACTGACGAATAAATTCCAGATTATTGTCATACACCTTCACATTCTGTCCATCAGTAACCAGAAGCATGTGATCACTGGTCACTGCAACACCACACAGTGATTTCAGTTCCTTCACTCTGTCTCACTATGAACGCCTGTAGTTTTATAACATCCAGTTGAGGTGAATGTTGATAATCGCTTGCTACTTGTATCTACTACGGCAATGTCTCCATTGCTGAAACAAGCAACATCCGAGGCATACTTGAACTCTCCGTCACCTCTCCTTCCTTGCCAAACTCTGTCTTTCAGCTGCCAATTTTCTTCATCTAGTATTTCACCGAGATCTACATCATGAACAACATCATAACATTTGAACCCGACGAATGACTGGCTATGCTGCGCCGATTCAAACTGAAGATCCTTGGGAATTCTAAGTTATGCATAACCTTTGGCTTGAGGTCCAATAGCTCGAAATCGTCAGCTTGTTGCATTAAATCATTGATTGAAGCTATGATTTGCTCTGCTCAGTTCATCTTGTCACGGTTGTTGTTCAGTACTTTCTCATATACAGCACCTCTTTCTTGACTGATCTGTTTGACTTTATCTTGAAGGAGTCGAGATTTATTTTGATTTTAGCAATCCCTCTTCCTCCTTAGCCGAAATATCACGACAAGCTCGGACCATCATCAAACGCAATCTGCTTCTTGAATGCTCTACCGAGTCAGTGACGGCTTTAAACTGCTCTCTGCTCTCTTCAAACTTCTGCATAATCTCTTCCACTTCTTTACGGTAGGATTCCAGAATCGGTGATTTCTCTGTATTCGTGTTCGGCTGTCCGGTGATCAAACGCGACACATTTACCGCAAGCCAGCACCTGACAAGTGGCGCAATAAAAACACAATTGCTGATTGATATGCTTAATGCAGTTCGGAGCATATGTTTTCCTGGCATCGTTTGCAGAGTCTTTGGTAAGACTCTCATTTGACTGAGTCGATGATTCTTTGTTAATTTCAAACGCAAATGGGCTTTTCGCATTCTTGACAGATGTTTGTTTCACAGTCCAGACATCTCGAGACGGCTTCCAATCCTTCATCACATTGCTCGCATATCCATGAGGGCAGTGGTTTTCTCCCTTTAGCTGCTCCTGCTTATTGACTTCATCGACAAGAGAACTCAAGAAAAAACAGTTTGCTAGACTTGACAAACCTTTATCTGGAACTGCTGTCTCCTGCCTGCAAACTGGGCAAACAATATTATCTGTCTTCGGATCCTGTTTTTCAACAAGTTCTTCAAGGCAATTCAAGCAGTAGCAGTGAAGACAGTCCAGAATTTTCGGATCAGTAAAACGAGTGAAGCAGATTGGGCATTCAATGTGTATATGACTAATCTTGCATGTCTGCTCAGATAGGGGTGCAGCTTCAGCCATGTCGCTTAATATTACCACTGACCTGTCATACAATAATAAGTAAACAACAAAGTGTTACATGAACGTAACTATTTAAATCTGATGAACCAACCAGCCGAATTTAGTATTTTGTATTGAAATATGTAGAAATTTGAGTAAGACGCTTAAAATCAGTAAATAAACATGAACAAGAATAAACACGAGAATGTGGCATTTTCCGGCAATGGTGGTCATTATAGGATTCACTTATGCATCGTAATGGGTAACATCTAATAAGAAAAGTTGATATTCAAACCCTAAAAATATGCAATATTTTGCAGATTCAAAATGCTGTATTTTATTTGTAACAATACTGAATAGGGAAGTTAAATCTGTACAAACCGAAAGAGTTTTACTCAAGCCAGTAAACACGGTTGGTAACATGTATTAACCCTAACGGGTCTGGAAGGAAGTGCACATTGTTATTTGTTTAATTTCAACATAAATACTGCGATGGATATGATTATGTCTGCATTTGCTGCACAAAATCTTCAATAATCATGTTTTTTGTTCTAACAAATCCAAATAAGTCACAGTATATATTTCTTTTAATGAGGACAAAATGTGTGCCAAGTATGATAAATATCAAAGTGTGATAAGTGTCACTTATTTTCAACCGTTGGTTATAACCAACGGTTGAAAAATAAGGGATATTTTGGAAACATACTTTATTAGAAAAAAGTGCCCTCTTACGATGACCTATGGAAATGTTTATGACCTCATCTGAAAGATCTCAATATCCTTGCGACGTAAGCTAACAAACATAATGATGCTCATTCTCATTATTGTTGAATTGGACCAAGTGGAACCTGAAGGATAATTCCAAAAATGTCACGGGGTCAAGCGGAACATTGCATCCCACCTCAGACACGTTAGGCCAACCCTTATTGTATATAATTAGAAAGGAATGGATGTTATAAATGCCATTCTGTATTATTTAGTTATTTATTTGAAAGAAAACAGTAAATACTACATCATTTTACCAACTCTCGCTCCCTGGTTTTTTTTATGCCCGTAATGCAGTCTATCAAATTTTGAGGAGTATCCGTCCACTTCCTCCTGTCGGGTCTATCTGTCACTTGACGACATCAAATAATTTTTTATATGAAACTAATTCTAAGTAGGCCTACGCCTACTTTGTACAGTGTTTATTTTTTCCTTCTATAATCATTACTACCACGGTGGGTGCAAAGTTATGTTTTATATTCAATGTATTATACCTACCACTATGAATTATTCTCGAAAGTCCTGAAAGTATCTCGTGTCCTGTAAGTTTCACCCACTACTGGATATGTACAGTAGGCCTACATATACTTGACAGAAACTGTAAAGGCAAGGTATAATTAACGCAAACGCGATGTGTAGCAGGTCTGTCATGTAGTTGACGGTTGATACAAAATAGGTGTTTCTCAGAGCAGAAACACCCAAATGCTATTTTCGTCGCACAATGAGAAGTTCATGGTTCATGGTAACAGCGGCTGCCGTCGCAGATCATCTACGGATGCCTATTCATGCGATAAAGTTCGTGACTTCAAGCACAGTGTTCTTCATGTACAGCGTCGCGTACAATTTTAATTACACAGGTTGTGTAAAATCCTATACCGTGTTGTAGATGCACTATAGAATCAAATACTAAACACGTGTTAGCTAAAATATTACTAAGTATAGTTGAAATTGTATGAAATTGTAATAATATAGGGGTCTACCCGTGAGGTAATAATTTGGTGTAGAAGGCAATTTGCCGACTGACTTCAGTATACTAAAATAATTGAACATCTTCAAAATCCCATAGAAAAGGGGAGGGGTATTAGCGTGATGTTATTGAATGTGGGATAGAAATCTTCCCCTGAAAATAAATCACATAGGGCAAAACAAAAATAAAAATACCAGCCTATTTCAGTATACATTAGACTTTGGAAAGTGTAATCTTCACTACTAACAAAGCAAATTAATATATAACATCAGTCATTAATCCAGTTGACAACTGCTTTGCCACTCGTGCGCGTGATCTTTTTTCAGGTGTTGTGTTCCAGTTGCCGCGTGGGCCTTGATTAAAGGATATGGTTGACCCTTCCCTCACCCCATTTCCCATATGTTAAGTGGGCATGACAGGTTAATGTCAACCCTGTAATTATATCACATTATTTCATAAACTGTACGGTACATACAATGTATTGACTACCAATATAAGATGTACATGCAATGAAAAGTCACCAACAGGACGACCAAAAACCGAAAAACTCGATAGCTCTTTACCTTAAAAGCTTTCATAGTTTGAGGGCTGTGCTGCCTTTAAAAACGTAGTTTACCGATAGATAAAATACTCGGTGTTTCCGAGTGTCTGCTAAAACAAAAAAAATCAACAGGAGACCCTGGTGTGGTACTGGTACTCGAACCCCTAAGTTAAGTGCAAACATTTGATTAACCTCTCGATCATTGCTATTGACTCTTGATCATTGCTATTGCATTAATTGATGGATAGATCATTGTTAAATTGAGCTCTTTCCAAAATAACAGTTTAGGGGATCATCAGGCCTATAGGTAGCAATATATTAACACATTAAGTGGGGGACTATACAACATTTGAATCTTGCAAAAGTACAAAACAGTTTCTCAGAAACTCAATAAAAAAAGTATTTATTCAAGACTGCGTTTGACAGACTAACATGAATTTGAGACGAAACCTGCCAATAGCCTTATAGCATACTGCACCTGACGAGTCATGCTATGTTTATAAAAATAAAAAATAAATTTAAAAAATAAAAAAGGCTGTTTAAGAACTCTTATTGCCGGCTTTCACCTCCTCTTAACCCTTACTATTTTCGTTTATAACATTTAATAATTTATATTTCTTATAATAAATCACACATCACATCTAGCATCTAATATTCATATCCACAACCCTCTATTTTTTTTGGTATAAATTTTCTTCCTTTCGTGCCGAATTTGACAAAGTCTGAATCTTTATAATTAGTCGTCACTCTCATTCTACGCACTTCTTGGAATAGTTTTAATCCATTTGTCCACGGTGATAGAATTAACGTTCTTGCATATCGTGAGATATGTTTAGGGCTAAATAAACCTTATGTTTATTTATAATAAAAACAATATATTAACACATTAAGTGGGGGACTATACAACATTTGAATCTTGCAAAAGTACAAAACAGTTTCTCAGAAACTGAATAAAAAAAGTATTTATTCAAGAATGCGTTTGACTAACAGACTAACATGAATTTGTTTTTCTATAAAAAAACAATAAAAAAAACACAATAAAATTTAATATTATTTGAACCAGATATGCCGTATTTTTGGAAGCAAACAGCCAAGGTGGCACAATTAAAATACCACTTATAATGTACACCAATAGATCTACGCCGATAATTGGATTAATCTTACCTTGAAATAATGATGTCTGAAATAATTAAAGTGCAGTTATCGCAAAATATAGAAAAATACTCGTTAATTCTACATAAGAATGAATGCAATTAACCTACGTTTAATGTCACAACCTTTTTAATATAAAAACTTCCGCAGCTTGGTTATATGTGACGTGTTCTCCCGAAATCAGACACTTTTGGGCAGAGCTCGGAACTGAGAAACGGGCAAAAATATGCCTGGGGGTGTTTTTTGTGGAATTTGTGTTTCTTTTAAATTATCAATATTTATAATGTTTATAACATCTTGTGAGAGTTCAGATTAAAAATTCATTGATAACTACAAGTTTTTACCGATTTAGAAGGGCATGTCAGTTCAGAAAATGATGAATTTGTTCTAATTTGGTTTCAAAATGAAGCAAAATTTACCAACTTTACAGTATGTTTTGTTTTCCTCAGCAAGTCATTTCATTAATAAGTAACCCTTAATAAAGCAGTTTAAGGCAATATTAATCTGTTGACATGCCTGTTGCTAGTGGAACAGAAGTATCTTTGTAAGAAGTTAATTACTTTAAAATGATTAATTACCAAATTAGTTAATTACCAAATGAAACTTGTAACTTTAAAGTCGATTATCTCCGTTTGTAATTTTCGTAAAGACAAACCTAAAAATTACGTAACTCCGCTTTGGGGAGTCCAGTTTAAAAAAGAAATGGTATCATTGTAAAGCTGAGGATCTCTACTTTCATAATCAATAACTAACTCAATTTTGATAACCTGCCCAAAAGTGTCTGATTTCGGGAGAACACGTCACATATTCGCCTCGTGCATATCGTAGCCCTCTATAGCGGTGAAATGAACTTCAGCTGCGAGCTCTGGGCTTTACGCGGTTCCATTTACATCCTCTTTACTGTACTAACACATCACAGCAGTACGATGCGGCGGCGTCGCTTGAATGATTAAATAATAGTGATTTTATACGCGAACCGGAAATTCCCACTGCTGAATTACACCCTCTCATCCACTACTTTCCAAATCTCATACCTTTTCCTATGTTTTTTAACCTCTTGCTGCACTTATCATTAAGTATGAAGAGTTTTTCTACCTGAAAAAAGGAGATCTCAGCGGTCATTTTGTTAGAAATTTGAAAACTTTTCCCTAGTAACCGTTGTTACAATAATGGAGCTAGTGGCGCACCGGCGATATGTCAACTTTCTCCGTCACAGCCATAGTTACGGTTGCCAAACTATGGACGGCCGCCAGTGCAAAATAAAACCAGCAGATTCAATGTTTGTTTTAAACACTGTAATTAGTGAAAACACGGATAAAATCAACATACGTTACTAAGAGATATTCCTCCTAAATACCTCCGGTGTAATATGTTTTAACTGTGGGCAGAATCTGTTGCTAACCATGTTTAAAATTTTTGCTCACTGATGGCCGTCCATATAAAATGCCCTCAGCGAACCCCTGCATCATATGTGATGGCGCTCTCATGACGGGGCCAATAATAATTATGTTGAAACAAAGAGGTTAAGAATACTTGTAGACAACGTTTTTGCAAATATAACCAATGCTGTCCCTTCTCCTTCAGCCTGTTTAGGCCCTTTGTTTTGTTAAACTTGTTTTGTTCTTGTCAAATATCATAGAATATTGTCTGTGTGATAATAAAATGTTGATGTATAATTGTTTATGTTCTATTTAAGCTTTAAATCTGTAGCAATCAAGAATCACTTGCTGTGTGAAATATGACAGAGTAGACGGAAACCCTGGAATCCAGGTACAAGATGAGTGATTCCCTTTTTGGTATCCAATGTGAAACTCCATTATTGATCTGTATGGTAATCGGTTATCTGCATATGTGCTATGAACGTAAATACATACAATATATTTACAATGCTATAACTATAGATTGGTGAAATTCTTGCGTCGGGTGATAAACAATTGATTTAATTTTGCCCTACACCGACGTGTGTATAGCACTGTATGCTCAGTGCTTTCCGAGTGTCGGTGTAGGGCAAAATTAAATCAATTGTTTATCTCCCGACGCAAGAATTTCACCAATCGCGGAACCCGCTGCTATATAGGATTCTAGCTAGCCAATCGTCATCGGGCAAGCTCGGTGGTCGAGAGGTAAGACGTCTGCACTAGTAAGCAGGAGGTCGTGGGTTCGAATCCCGCCCGAGTCGCATGTGTAGTTTTTTCACAGACACTCGGAAAGCATTTCCTCATAAATGTGTAGTGATATCATGAAAAACCGGGCATTTGAAAATATTGTCAAACCTATACTTAAGCGTGTTTTATGTACTTCACGGGCAGTGGAATTATTGAATATTTTGTAGGTCAGAGCAAGGCAACTATACTTATGATATTTGAACTTGGATATGATGAGGAAGGGGTGAAGTGACAAATAAGAGCCTAATTTAATAATAATAATAATAATAATGTGAACATTTATATAGCGCTCAAACACAGAAGAAACTGGTATCAGAGCGCTTAACAAAATACAAGGAACAAACTATACAACTACAAAAACCCAAAACAAAAACAATTAAAATAGAAAAGTCTTAAGATCTTTCTTGAACTTTGTTAATGATGTAGTGTGACGGATGTAGTGAGGCAAGTTATTCCATAGCATAGGACCAGCAGCATAAAAACCCTTGTCACCAGATTGAGTGTTGGTTTTAGATGTGTCACAAGACATGTTTTCATCTCAAAGAGGAATGTCAAACTGTGGCTGACAAAGCTCTTTCACCAATAACATTTAATTTAATATTCATACAACCAAGTGTTTGCCGTATACAAGTTTGATTGTGTCGACCGGTTAATTAACGAGCAGCTGAATTTCATGTCTATCGATTGGACTCCAGTTCGCAATACTCATACCCGCTGAAAGATCTCGACGGAGTGCCTGGCAGTAACCACAAGGTCACCGGTAGGAGTGAATGTCACGCCTATAGGATTATACAATCCATGAGCTACACGGCTGATGTATTCTGCACACTTGCATGGTTGAGCTTTGTTATTCAAATATGCAAATTTGTCACAGTCCTGCTTTCAGTACCCTTAACATCTGTCTAATTTGTTCACTCATCTGTGTCAATAACATCACAAGCTGTATACCATTGCAAAGAGGACATTCCCATATATAAAGTAGTTTTGCCATTTCAGTAATTTTTATCTTGGTAGGTATACTTTTTATGGGGACACCCTGTATAGCAATTGTAAAGTGTTTAATGGTGAACAGTCATTATTTAGACCCTTTGTTAAACTTGTCTTGTTCTTGTTAAATGTCATTTGATATCGTCTGTGTGATAATAACATGTTTAAATGTATTATTTATGATTTACTACAGACTGTAACTCTCTAACTGTCCAGAATTATTTGCTGTGTGAATTAAGTGCCCGTAAACTATGACATAGAGTAGGCAAAAGCCTTCTGGAAACCAGTTACAATACAGGTGATTCCACTTACTGGTTTTGAACGTGAAGCTCCATTATTAACCTATATTATAATAGGTTTTCTGCATATTTCCTAACAACGTAAAAACATATAAGTATTTATCATTTTATATATGATGAGCATTGACTCATAAATATGTAGGCTTATCGTGCAACAAAAATATAAATAAATAAATAACAAATCGTGTAAAAGAAAATATCCTCAAAATTACTTGATCGTATTTCATGTAGTCAGCGCAAGCAGTGCACTTTCTGTAGAGCAATTTAGTACTTTTAATATGTAGACAGCGGGGATATTGTACATGTTGTCACACGATGAGAAAGGAGTAAAGTATCAAATAAAATGTCTAACCATGGCTGGCAAAAGCTGCATTTCCCTCTGTCACAATGATTTTTTTATTTTTACTGGTTCACTGTTTGGGCAAATTAGTGTTTATAAAGATAAATAAGGTAATTTATTGTTGCATATTTTATTAGTTACAAAGATGCAGTGGTAAAATTTAATAAATATACATGGTTTTATATAGACGATGTTACCAATAACATGCTTACAAAAAGAGCCCCAAAGGTCAGTCTGCACCGGACTCAAAATGTACACTGGTCTATGTCAAGAAACCATAACATCTGATATTTTGAGATCTCAGCAAAAAAATAAAATACATTTTTTTTTTTTAATGTGGAGAAGTACAAAATGTACAAACTCAAGGTAACACAAAGTGTAAACAAGGCACATGGTACAGAACTTTAAAATGAATGTACATCATTTTTAATAATTCGGAAATTTGATAATCTGGTATTTATATATGGATTGGTGAAATTCTTGCGTCGGGAGATAATAATCTGGTATTTGTTGTACCTTCTCTTTAAAGGCAGTACACAATTTTAGTAACATTTTTGTAAATGCATAACTTACAGCAAGAGATCTGTATACAGGTTTAATCTTATTTCGTTCTGTCGTTAACGAGAAGATAGTAAAAAATCCTTCAGATTGTTTCTAATCATTCCAACGTGGAATTTCTTCGAATGACAGAAATAACTTTTGACGAAATAATTGTAAACGATAGCTCCCGTTACATAAATATTTCAAGGAATGTCCGATACCATCGTCAACTTAAACACTATCGTTTTATGTGATCCTGTATTAGTTTTTCAAGAATACAATAATGGATAGTGGCTTTAAATGTTAACAGCTCATACACGGTCTATACAGCATCTGAAAGGACAATGTTTGAGTTTACGTGTAATATTAAGATATTCACATACAATTTAGGCTGACCACATTTTAATGAAACTTTTCAGTAATCAGTAAATTACGACCATAAAAGCCCGCCCAAAAGTAATGGCAACAAAAGTGTTTATTACATTTTCATTATGAATTAGATCCATGGGCCTACAGTCACCTGTTGACGTATGTTATAACGCTACCGTTAGAATAATTTGTTGTTTTGACTTGTTGAAGTTTTATTGTTTTAACGAGCAGCCGAATTTTGGACTCCAAGTCACAATAATCATACCCGCTGAAAGATCTTGACGGAGTGCCTTTCAGCAACCACAAGGTCACCGGCAGGACTAAATGTCATGCCTACAGGATTACACAATCCATGAGCTACACAGCCGATGTGTACTCCTTTTGGATCACAATGATGTATCTCACAGTTTCCTCGGTTACCGAAATAAACAGAAACATAGATGTCCCCAGCATCGTCGCAGCACACACCGCTGGGTTTCACTGGTTTCACGCCGATGGAAGGGCTGATATTGAACACTTCATTACCCATTAAATCCACACAAATAAATTTCCTGTTCTTGAAATGAGTAAAGATCATATGATTATTGCTGCTTATAGCCATATACGTGAAATCACGAATCATGTCATGTGATATAGATGTAATCAAAGATCCATCCTGATGATGGAGACATAACATTTCTTCCAATGTCAGCAACTGCTACCCGATTATTATTGTCTACAGTAATACCATTCAGCACACTCTTTGAATGTCCCTCTGTGTCATCTTGTGAGGGTCTGAACTGGCGAATAAATTCCAGATTATTGTTATACACCTTCACATTCTGTCCATCAGTAACCAGAAGCATGTCATCACTGGTCACTGCATCACCCCGCGGTGATTTCAGTTTACCTTCCTCTGTCTCACTTTGAACGCCTGTAGTTTTATAACATCCAGTTGAGGTAAATGTTGATAATCGCTTGCTTATTTTATCTACTACGACAATGTCTCCATTGCTGAAACAAGCAATATCCGTGGCAAACTTGAATTCTCCGTCACCCTCTCCTTCCTTGCCAAACTCTGTCTTCAGCTGCCATTTCTCTTTATCTAGTATTTCACCGAGATCTGCATCATGAACGACATCATAACATTTGAACCCGATGAATGACTGGCTATGCTGCGCCGATTCAAACTGAAGATCCTTGTGGAATTCTAAGTTATGCATAACCTTTGGCTTGAGGTCCAATAGCTCGAAATCGTCAGCTTGTTGCATTAAATCATTGACTGAAGCTATTATTTGCTCTGCTCGGTTCATCTTGTCACGGTTGTTGTTCAGTACTTTCTCATATATAGCACCTCTTTCTTGACTGATCTGTTTGACTTTATCTTGGAGGAGTTGAGATTTATTTCTGATTTTAGCTATCTCCTGTTCCTCCTTAGCCGAAATATCACGACAAGCTCGGGCCATCATCAATCGCAATCTGTTTCTGGAATGCTCTACCGAGTCACTGACGGCTTTAAACTTTTCTCTACTCTCTTCAAACTTCTTGAAAATGTCTTCTACTTCTTTTCGGTACGATCGAACAGAATCAGCGATGTCACTGTATTTGTGTTCTACTGACCGGTGATCAATTGCTGCGCATTTTCCACATGTGAGAATATGACAGGTGTCGCAGTAAAAACACACTTCCTGGTTGATGTGCTTAATGCAGTTTGGAGCATCAGTTTTCCTGACATCTTTTGCAGCGTCTTTGGTTAGACTCTCGTTTGACTGGATTCGATGATTTTTAGTTAATTTCCATCGCAAATGGGCTTGTTCGCATTCCTGACAAATGTTTGCTTCACAGTCCAGACATCGCGAGACGGCTTCCAATCCTTCATCACATTGCTCGCATATCCGCGAGGGCAGTGGTTTGTCTCCCTTTAGTTGCTCCTGCTTATTGACTTCATCGACAAGAGAACTAAAAAAAAAACAGTTTGCTAGACTTGACAAACCTTTATCTGGAACTGCTGTCTCCTGCCTACAAACTGGACAAACAATATTATCTGTCTTCGGATCCTGTTTTTCAACAAGTTCTTCAAGGCAATTCAAGCAGAAGCAGTGAAGACAGTCCAGAATTTTCGGATCAGTAAAACGAGTGAAGCAGATTGGGCATTCAATGTGTATATGACTAATCTTGCACGTCTGCTCAGATAGGGGTGCAGCTTCAGCCATTGTCGCTTAATAACCACTGACCTGTCATACAATAATAAGTAAAGAACAAAGTGTTACATGAACGTAACTATTTAAATTTGATGAACCAACCAGCCGAGTTTAGTATTTTGTATTGAAATATGTAGAAATTTGAATTAGACGCTTAAAATCAGTAAATAAACATGAACAAGAATAAACACGAGGATGTGGCATTTTCCGGCAATGGTGGTCATTATAGGATTCACTTATGCATCGTAATGTTTAACATCCAATAAGAAAAGTCGATATTCAAACCTTAAAAATATGCAATATTTTGCAGATTCAAAATGCTGTATTTTATTTGTAATAATACTGAATAGGGAAGTTAAATTTGTACTAACTGAAAGAGTTTTACTAAAGCCAGTAAACACTGTTGGTAACATGTATTAACCCTAGCAGGTCTGGAAGGGAGGTGCACATTGTTATTTGTTTAATTTCAACATAAATACTGCGATGGATATGATTATGTCTGCATTTGCTGCACAAAATCTTCAATAATCAATGTTTTTGTTCTAACAAATCCAAATAAGTCACAGTATATATTTCTTTTAATGAGGACAAAATTTGTGCCAAGTATGATAAATATCTAAGTGTGATAAGTGTCACTTATTTTCAACCGTTGGTTATAACCAACGGTTGAAAAATAAGGGATATTTTGGAAACATACTTTATTAGAAAAAAGTGTCCTCTTACGATGACCTATGGAGATGTTTATGACCTCATCTGAAAGATCTCAATATCCTTGCGATGTAAGCTAACAAACATAACTATGTTCACTCTCATTATTGTTGAATTGGACCAGGTGGACCCTGAAGGATAATTCCAAAAATGTCATGGGGTCAAGCGGAACATTGCATCCCACCTCAGACACGTTAGGCCAACCCTTATTGTATATAATTAGAAAGGAATGGATGTTATAATTGCCATTCTGTATTACTTTGTTATTTATTTGAAAGAAAACAGTAAATACTTCATCATTTTACCAACTCTCGCTCCAAGGTTTTATGCCCTTTATGCAGGCTATCAAACTTTGAGGAGCGTGCGTCCACCTCCTCCCGTCGAGTCTATCTGTCACTGGAAGACATCAAATATATGAAACTAATTCTAAGTACTCCTACTTTGTACAGTGTTAAACAAGATGGTTTATATTCAATGTATTATACCTACCAATATGAATTATTCTCGAAATGTCTTCAAAGTTTCTCGTGTCCAGTAAGTTTCACCCACTACTGGATACATACATGTACAGTACATAATACTTGACAGAAACTATAAGAGGCAAGGTATAATTCACGCAAACGCGATATGTAGCAGGTATGTCATGTAGTTCACGGTTGATACAAAATAGGTGTTTCTCAGAGCAGAAACACCCAAATGCTATTTTCGTCGCACAATGAGAAGTTCATGGTTCATGGTAACAGTGGCTGCTACGGATGCTTATTTATGCCATAAAGTTCGTGACTTCAAGAACAGTGTTCTTCATGTACAGCGTCGCGTACAATTTTAATTACACAGGTTGTGTAAAATCCTACCCTATTGTAGATGCACTATAGAATAAAATACTAAACACGTATAGGTAAAACATTACTAAGTAGTTATGTTAAATGTTACTTCGTTGAAATTGTATGAAATTGTAATATAGGAGTCTACTCGTGAGGTAATACTTTTGTGTAGAAGGCAAAATGCCGACTGACTTCAACGCCAGTACTAAAAATACTTGAACATGTTCAAAATCCCCTAGAAAAGGGGAGGGTGGTAGGCGTGTCGCGCGAATAATCGCCGAACGTGGGGTAGATATCTTCCCCTGAAAATAAATCACATAGGGCAAAATAAAAATACCAGCCTGTTTGATTCGGTGGTCTATCTGCCGACTAATTCAGTATACGTTAGACTTTGGAAAGTCTAATCGTCACCAAGGAAAGAAATGTATTATATTAATTAAAATGTTTTGTTGCAAATTATTATTTAATAGAATAGAATAGAATAGAAATTTTATTGTCCGCATCATAAAAATACAGAAATTTAGTTTCCATTGGCACATTTAAACATTTTAAACTACATTTAGTTAAAAACAATAATTTTATCCACAAAAATTACACAAATTAAGAAGACGAAATATACACTCAAATAAACAAATATTATTAAAAAATTATTTAAATACGGAGAGGAAAAAAAGGGGAAAAAAAAAAAAATTAATAATAATAATAATAATAATAATAATAATAATAACTAGGTAATAATGGAAATTGTTTAATGTTGTAATTATAACTATGTCTTAGGTCATTATCTCTTAGATATTTTTTATATCCCCAGAACGCTTCGACCGATCATGTTCAAATCGTCTGACTTTTCTTAACTATTTGTAGAACCTCTCTCATACCCAAATCAAAGATGTGGGAGTATCAAGGATTGCAACCGTTTATTTTGAACAGGTCCATTGACTTTCCACTTTATATTAATTTGTAAATACTAGCTGCAAACTGCATAATCTGACTTTTGTTTGTTTGGCCATTTTCATGGTTTGTTGTTATGATTTATGAAAGTTTATAGCCCAATATATGAATTTACAATATAAATAGTACTATGATGCGATTATGTATGTATTCACTGCTAAAAGTTTGGGTAAAAATCTTCACTGATCAAGTTTTCTGAACAACATTACCAACAATGGCGTTGACAGCACACATACCAATGGATTACAGATTTTACTTTCAAGGGTTAATACCAGTAAACACATCATTAAATGCATCATTACTTCATGCAAATCAAGAGACATATACAAATAAACAAATGTGAAAGATTCATCATATTTCATTGTTTTGTTAACGAGAATATAGTGAACATGCATTCAGAATATTCAAGTTGGGAATTAATGACTCAATTTAATTTGAAAAAAAATGTATTGCACATACTTGCACCTCAGATACAAAAAACATGTCAAGAGAGTTAGGTTTGGTACCATCGTCAACTTTACACCAAGCATGTTACATAAGACCTGTATCAGTGTTTGTTTATGTTTTTCGAGAATACCGATTGTGTGTAGGGGCCAATAAATGGTTGAAACTGCAACCTAGGTTTCCCCCTTGGTAATTAAGATCAGATGGACCCTTAGGGAAAGTAAGAAAAGGCATCAACTAAAAAAGTGGGAACTTTTAACAAGATGACTTCAACTTTAACAAATAAGAACATCAATCTTGAAACAAGAAAAAGAATTTTAAAATGCTATGTCTGGAGTACCTTATATTATGGAGTAGAGACATGGACTGTAACACCAATACTTGAAAAACGTATTGAAGCATTTGAGATGTGGTCATACAGAAAGATTTTGAAACTGTCATGGACCGAAAAAATAACAAACGTGGAAGTGCTTCAAAGAATTAACGAAAAACGAAAACTGATCAACATCCTCAGAGAAAGAAAACTAAGATATTTTGAACATCTAATAAGGCAAAATAACATCTACAGAACATTATTGGAAGGATATGTTGACGGAAAAAGAAACAGAGGTCGTCCAAGGGCTAACTGGTATAACAACATCAAAGAATGGACCGGAATGCTGTATGAATGTGCAGTAAGAACAGCATTGGACAGGAAAAAGTGGTGGGCTACTGTGTCATCCAACGTCGAAAGACATGGAACGTGAAGAAGAAGAAAAAAGTGGGATCGGTTGCACGGTTCAGGAGATTTGTCATGGGAGATCAAGGGGACCATCATACCCCGCATCATGCCCCAGGCCAAGTAGACAACACTAACAACTAAACCATTTACCAATTTTTCCCAAGTTTCCTAAACATGCGGCCTAAATTAAGGTCTGTACCCCCTCTCTTTCCAAATGGCCTAGATCTGCCACTGCAATACATCATTATCATACGTAGTAACATTTATGTCAGCAGCGATTGAATGGAACTAATTTCTAGTATAGGCCCTAGGCCTATTATTTTGTCACGTTGTCTTCCCTACGTGCTATACTAATTTCATAACTCCCATAATGGATAGCATATTAATATTATTATTTTTGCAGTTCATGTATTCACGAACCTTTCTCTCCTCCTGTACATCATACTTACCATTAAGAATTATTCTGTAAATATCCACAACAGTGTTCTAACTCATATCCACCAAGTCGTGATAGGCCTATAATTGACGACAAGAAACGGTAACCAAACGGAGGTATAATTATTCGGGAACGCGACAAGTGTTTTGCATGGATTGATATGTGTTCTATGAAGCAGTAGCCTGTGTGTTTATCATTTGCTGGAAAAACCCTCAGTCTATTTTCGTTGTTCAACGTGGTCATGGTTCACGATAATCTACGGATACCTATTGCTGACATCGAGTTCATGTATTTTTTTTATTGTACAACGTCGCGTATTGTGTGCGTGGGGTGTCGTGGCCGAGCGGTCTAGCTTACCGGATTCAAGTTCTGGTGTTGGCAACATAATGTGGGTTCGAATCACGGCCGTGACACTTGTGTCCTTGAGCAAGACACTTAATCATAATTGCTTCTCTCCACCCAGGGGTTAAATGGGTACCTGTGAAGGCAGAGTTGGTTTGCTCTATATGCGCTAGAAATGGCAGCAATTGAGTTGTATACTCCCCAGGGAGCTGAGATGGTTTCAGGAATGATTTATGAGCCTTATGAGCCTTATGAGCAGGGATAATAATATAATGCGCCTTGAGCACCACTTATAGTTGGTAGATACGTGCGCTATATAAATCCACACATTATTATTATTATTATTATTATTATTATTATGCTGTGATGTGTCAACATTATAATTTGTCCAATACAATGACTGTATTTATTTGAACTAGGATTACTCCAGGGTTGGTAGCAAACGTTGTGATAATTTTAAGGGCAATGTTTTGAATTATTGCTTTGCCCATAAATCCCAATGAACATGTTGCAAAACTCTGCATATCAAGCATACAATAATACACACCTACCATTCAAGTCATATGATCATTATAACGTATAAATCAGAGTACGTAGCTGTTATAACTCATAATGTTGTGCCTCAGTTAGTTAACTTGAATGAGGGAAACGGTATCAGACAAAATAGATTACCTTATTTGTATTACACCTATCGGTCTGTCAATAAAACAGCTCAGATTGACCAATCACGTTATACTCGACACCTTTTGTTGGTCAAGCTTTCCAGGGTTATGCGGGTCTTATCTACATTTGGGGTGAACAAAATCTTTTGCGAGTGAAACCCTTCCACTATGGTAAAAGGCTGCTCTTACAGAACTTGATCATCCCACACTACATTTCCACATCGATCGATTATGGTGAAAGCAATGTTATTTATTTATAATCAGAGTGGTAGAGTTAAAAAGGGAAGTTGAACTTGACTACAAGCACGGCTTTGTCTTGAGCCCAGACGTGTTGTGAATGTATCGCGCTGGCTGTACCTCCACACTATGCAGTGGAATTATATTTCATATAAATATACCTGTGCAAGACTTGACGAGTGCCAGTGTTTTAGTGTGGACGGGGATTATTGCCAAAATAATCTACAGATTGATGTATTCAGAAGAAACTTGCGAGACGAGAATTTCGTTGCATTAATCCCGCCAGTCATTAAGGCTTTTAATTCGTAGTCGAGTGGCAGAAAACAAAATTATTTTGTCGCACAATGGGGTCATGGTCAAGGGATGCAGCAACATTCAAAGTTTCTTATGTATACGAAAACATATAACAGCCGTCGAATTAAAACATTTTGCAGAAATGTGTTCTTGCAGAAATGTATTTTTGGGTATTTTGGTTAGAAAATAAGCTTTTGTATTATGACAGAACACGGACGTAGAGGAATGTCGAAGAAGCGTAGATTACTTTTTTATTAATTGCTCAAAATCGGTGGAAACACAGAGTTCGTTTTAAATTTGGTCCATGTCCAGAGCATTTTACATTATACATCTTTAATTTTACCAATCCGTTCCGAGGACACTACTACTGAATTATTCATAAACCTCCAGTAAAATTAATAATTTGTCTGCGAATTTATTTAAACCAATCACCGGAAGCAAAATGTTGGGTTCGTCTATAGTTTAAAAAGTGATAACCATAACAGATTAGTTAAGTAATACATTATGTATGAACATTTCTCTACCAAATCATGAGAGAAATATAAGATCACAGAATGGACTGGTAAATGCCCTCGCGACATTGCCACTCGCGTGTGTGGTCTTTTTTTTTTCATGTGTTGTGTTCTGGAGGTATTCTGGGTTGCCGAGTGGGCCTTGACTAAAAGTGGTACCGGTAGTTCAGTAAGGAAATAGTTATCAACATAATGACGTCATAATAAGATTCTAGATTTGATGAATGTATGGCTGAAGTGTCGTGTAGCCTTTGTGTTTCACACATGACAAGGTCATGATTCAGCAAATAACAGAAGCATATTAGGTCGACTGCTCTCTTAATGGAAAATAGTGATAACCACTCTTTCAAAGAGCTATATGGCAGACAAGTCTTATTGGAGTGGATAAAGAGTAAAATTGGTAGTGTATAAAGAGTGAATTGGTACCGTAGCCTTTTACTGTATTTTTCACTCGAATCAGAGTGGGTTTCACTCCAAAAAGACTTGTCCGCCATATAGCTCTCTTTTACATTAAGAGAGTACAATGAATTAGCGATTGGATTAAATCTTGATCGAGTGCGCAGCGCAAAGCCAAAACAGCGTGCCCTGGCGATTTTTTTTTCCTGCAGCATACGGCACTTCGTCCACTGTGCACTTACCATGCATTCGTAGTCCAAAAATTAATTTTGGACTTCTTAAAAAAAAACTTAACAGCCGTGAATTACTTCATACAGAAAGCTTTTGCTTCAGCATTGCTTCTGATATAGTTAAACAAAATTAATATAAAACATTAAAACAGTGTATAACAATATTGACAAAACCTGGTGTCAATCATAGAGTACCACCTATATGGAAGGCGATCGTTCTAACCACGAGACTACCATGCCACTCGAATTTGCCGCTGAATTAAAAACCTTTATGAAGCCCATTTCTAAGCCACTGACGAAGCATGCTAAGTGGGGAAAGGCTAGGCATATTTTCTAACATAATGACGCCATCAGTTTGCAGCCCACTCGTTCTTTCACCAAAATGATTTCTGACGTAACCTCGTTTCATCGCGCCCGTATAATGAGCATGCAAATCATAATAGGTTTGATCATAGAGAAAGGATCCTTTCTCTATGGTTTGATGAATAATAATATGTCTGGCATGGTCAGGGGTTCCAATGCGAGGAGATCAGGGGGTATATAAACCCCACATTAAAAATCCCCCCTTTATCATTCGACAAAGGGAACTCATGCATTGGAATGTCTTAATTACTGTCACCGCAATTAGTCTTACTTACTTAATCACTGAATTTGTACACAGAAAAGGTGGTCCCTAAGTATTCAATGCAATGCTGATGGAGACCTATGGTATATTACTCCAAAATCCACTACAAATAATATGCTCAAGGCACGCAGTCGCATCAGAGCAATTAAAAAGAGTGGGAGGTGGGATCAGTGTTTTAGCCAGCGAGCCGTGCAGGCCGTGTTAGCACGGCCAGTTTTAAAAAAACACGGGCAATATTTTCAAGCACGGCTTGTATTTTTAAATCGAAGCCGTGCTAAAATATTTTAGAAAATCTATTTCAGTAAAAGGGAATTTCATGTCAATTTGTGATTTTATTTTATGAAAACAATTTTTGTTAACTTTGAAGTTTTCTTTTTCTTGTGGACAATTTAAAACATAAAAGACGTAACGCAGATAAATTTAATTTCACCAGTTTTTCACCTCAGTTCGATCGCGATCGTGCACGCACAGCGAGTCTCCGATTGACTTGTCGCTTGTGGTCCGACTTTAGTCTGGTACACGTGTTGGTA
Organism: Zoroaster sp. YZ-2022; assembly: GCA_029582265.1. Classification (NCBI taxonomy): domain Eukaryota; kingdom Metazoa; phylum Echinodermata; class Asteroidea; order Forcipulatida; family Zoroasteridae; genus Zoroaster; species Zoroaster sp. YZ-2022. The sequence continues at coordinate 10,329,407 of CM055829.1, read as the reverse complement.
TAAAAATCAACTCTGTATTTACATGTGCACAACCGAAACAGGGAACCAGTCCGTATTTCATAGACTTGATTTAGTCTATTCAGAGAACGTCAGTTACATCATGGAGGCTACCTCCATGGTTACATCATGTCGGCCAAAAGGGGAAAAATAACAAACTTCTTCACAAAGGTAACAGCAAAATTGTCACGTTTAACTTACAACATGTACAATCAAAATACTTTGGGGTACAATGCAGTAGTAGGCCTACCCAAATTTTGTGTTGCTCAACGTCCATACTATTTTGTTTAACAATGCCATTTCATGCTGATGAGAGTTTCATGAACTTGATCGGAATGGAATTGGCATCAGAATTTCGCCGTCATTCTGCCGAAATCAACTGATCAGAAAATTACCTTGTTAAAGAACAACACCTCATAATATCATACATAAATCCACTGGCAAATCTGAAATCATAAGCATTGAAGACCGATCTCACATGTCAAAAGCATGTCAATGTGCATACCACATCGTTCGTCGACTCGTGGTGCATGTACATTGCATGGTCGGACTGTTTATGTTTGTGTGTGTGTGTGTGTGTACGACTACGACGTGTACGTGTGTGCACGTGCGCGCGCTGTGATGTTGTGGGGCACTATAAATAGCGCAGAGGGCTTATACATACATGTACCATGGAGGAACTTCCTCCATGCATGTACGTACGTATACATTATGCGCCCGTGTGCAAAAAATAGTAAACTTAATCTAGTCACATAACACCTCAAAAAACAAGATGTACTTCAAACAAAATGGCAAATTGAAGAAATTAAGAAAAAATACAAAGGTTCATTCATATGCACGTGCATTTTTTTAATTTTTTTTTTAAATATAATTAAAAATTGTAGTGATTTGTCAAAGAAAACATTTGTGTCATATTCTCATTTACATAACTAATTGACATAGCTGTGGTTTAATACTATTAACTGACATTAAATTACATTTTATATTAAAATAAAATACATCGAAACATAATTTCATTTTTAAAATGTAACCCTTTTTTTTATATATAATAAACACTTGCAGGTATAAATACTAGTTTCGTGGCATACGCATTTCCAAATATATTGTGTTAACAAACTTTCTTAAAAACTTTAATTACTAATGGCTATCACTATGCAAAATTAGTGGACTATTGCACATTCTGTATTTTCTGCTAAACTTATTATTTTTTGTTTAAAAAAGGAAACAATCTAACCAAATTAGCAAATTTTTACCTGAAAAACAGGAATCAGAAATGCATTAGAGACCACCAGAGAGCATCTAAAATAGCCAGAGCTTCCAGGGTCCTTAAGCAGGCCCTGGACCCCGGCCGTGAGGGACTTCGCGCTCCGCGCTCAAGTTTTGTGCTTCGCGCTCAAGTTGTGTGCTTCGCACACAAATTTTGGACTCCAATAAGTTGCACTCCCACTTTTTTTTTTTGCACTCCCACTTTACCAAATCCTGGCTAAAACACTGGGTGGGATGTGAGTGGTAATTTAATATTACATTGAGATGGTGCAGCTGACGAAAAAAAATTCTCCCCATGATCTGCTGGTAGATAATTCAGAGAGAGTGAGTTTGTTTTTGGAACGCATACATTCCCGTTTTGGTTGAGAAGCTTGGAGAGATTTGGAGGCGCTGGGTAAATGATGGATCGAAAGGTAAGAAGAAGAATTTAAAAAATGGTCGTTTACTCGACAGAAAGCGAGTGAAACTGTGTGAGAATAGATGTGATGTGTTCAGTGGACCTTTTTGGGTGATGGTATACGTGCTGCAATATGTTAAAGACGGTTGAGCCTTTTAGTTTGAATATTGAGTAATCCAAACAGGAGAAAGTTATTAATAACAAGACGTAACAAATGCGTTAATAAAACATTCGATTGCTTCTTGGATGACATATTTCCGGATAAGTCCGACGTGAGGGAACCTTTGAATTTCTTGGGCCCTTTTTTTGGAACTTAATAAACCAAATTGCTGGACATTGACCATTAAGTTCCCATTTAGCAAGGCATTGATCTTATCTTACGCTGGTTTTATCATAGGTTTCAACGCATTTTCTAACACTATATCTGATTGGTTAAAAATGTTTCACCTCCAATCGACAGCTGTTAACAATGACCAATCGGCATGAATTTTACATCAATTCAGGGATAGTCTTCTGTCTTTATTTTACCGTTCAAACGAAAATAATCAGTCCAGGGAATGCAGACTTGTGTTTATTCAGAGATCGTGTAGTATTCCAAATGTTCCGTAAAAATAAAAATTACACAGTACAGCCGGCAATGTTTTATTGAAAATCGACAGGTCTGTATAAAATGTTTTAAATGAATGTTACACCATAAAGAAGGATAAATTTTCTACAATATAAAGCAAAACGAAAATTATAGCATAAGCAATTAAAAAGATATGATTTAAAGAACACCGAAAATGGCATGATTTTGCTGTCGTCTTGGCAATATTCTGCCGTGTGTGACGTTTGCGGTTTAAGTTCCGTCAAGAAATTCATATGCATGGAGGTATGCGGACTTTGTGACATTGGAGATGTAGTTACTAAGTGTAATATTAGTGTCGTTCATAAATTTAGAAGACGGGGATATAAAAGATGAGCCGATGCTAATGTGCTCAATGTTGATTTTGTTGAGTTGCTGATTAGATCTTAAAATTATGTTTTAGCATCATTTAGCTTTGAGTGTGTACCATCAAATACAACAGTGAGGGATCAATTAATGATAGCAAAAACTGAGTTTAATGTATTTCCATTAAACATATATCTATACCACCAAATGTTGACATCTGTACAGATGATTTTTTTTTAAATATAACTTTCAAGTTTGAGTGTTTGCCGTGTACCAGTCGGACTGTAAATTAACAAGCAACTGAATTTCAAGTGTATCGATTGGACCCCATGTCACAATACTCATACCCGCTGAAAGATCTTGACGGAGTATCTATCAGCAACCACAAGGTCACCTGCAGGAGTAAATGTCATGCCTAAAGGATTATACAATCCATGAGCTACACGGCCGATGTGTACTCCCTGTGCATCATAATGATGTATATCACTATTTCCATATGTACCGTAATGAACAGAAACATAGATGTCCCCAGCATCGTCGCAGCACACACCGCTGGGATTCACTGGTTTCCCGTCGATAGAAGTGCTGATATTGAACACTTCATTACCCATTAAATCCACACAAATACATTTCCTGTTCTTGGAATGATTAAAGATCATATGATTATTGCTGCTTATAGCCAAACGCGTGAAATCACGAATCATGTCATGTGATATAGATGTAATCAAAGATCCATCCTGATGATGGAGACATAACACATTTCTTCCACTGTCAGCAACTGCTACCCGATTATTATTGTCTACAGCAATACCTTTCAGCACACTCTTTGAATGTCCCTCTGTGTCATCTTGTGAGGGTCTGAACTGACGAATAAATTCCAGATTATTGTCATACACCTTCACATTCTGTCTATCAGTAACCAGAAGCATGTCATCACTGGTCACTGCAACACCCCACGGTGATTTCAGTTTACCTTCCTCTGTCTCACTTTGAACGCCTGTAGTTTTATAACATCCAGTTGAGGTGAATGTTGATAATCGCTTGCTACTTGTATCTACTACGACAATGTCTCCATTGCTGAAAACAAGCAAACATTCGAGATGCAAACTTGAATTCTCCGTCACCCTCTCCTTCCTTGCCAAACTCTGTCTTCAGCTGCCTTTTTTCTTCATCTAGTATTTCACCGAGATTTTCATCATGAACGACATCATGACATTTGAACCCGACGAATGACTGGCTATGCTGCGCTGATTCAAACTGAAGATCCTTGGGGAATTCTAAGTTATGCATAACCTTTGGCTTGAGGTCCAATAGCTCGAAATCGTCGGCTTGTTGCATTAAATCATTGACTGAAGCTATGATTTGCTCTGCTCGGTTCATCTTGTCACGGTTGTTGTTCAGTACTTTCTCATATATAGCATCTCTTTCTTGACCAATCTGTTTGACTTTATCTTGGAGGAGTTGAGATTTATTTCTGATTTTAGCTATCTCCTGTTCCTCCTTCGCCGAAATATCACGACAAGCTCGGGCCATCATCAATCGCAATCTGTTTCTGGAATGCTCTACCGAGTCACTGACGGCTCTAAACTGTTCTCTACTCTCTTCAAACTTCTTGAAAATGTCTTCTACTTCTTTTCGGTACGATCGAATAGAATCAGCGATGTCACTGTATTTGTGTTCTACTGACCGGTGATCAATTGCTGCGCATTTTCCACATGTGAGATGAGAATATGACAGGTGTCGCAGTAAAAACACACTTCCTGATTGATGTGCTTAATGCAGTTTGGAGCATCAGTTTTCCTGACATCTTTTGCAGCGTCTTTGGTTAGACTCTCGTTTGACTGGATTCGATGATTTTAGTTAATTTCATCGCAAATGGGCTTGTTCGCATTCCTGACAAATGTTTGCTTCACAATCCAGACATCGCGAGACGGCTTCCAATCCTTCATCACATTGCTCGCATATCCGCGAGGGCAGTGGTTTGTCTCCTTAGCTGCTCCTGCTTATTGACTTCATCGACAAGAGAACTCAAGAAAAAACAGTTTGCTAGACTTGACAAACCTTTATCTGGAACTGCCGTCTCCTGCCTGCAAACTGGGCAAACAATATTATCTGTCTTCGGATCCTGTTTTTCAACAAGTTCTTCAAGGCAATTCAAGCAGTAGCAGTGAAGACAGTCCAGAATTTTCGGATCGGTAAAACGAGTGCAGCAGATTGGGCATTCAATGTGTATGACTAATCTTGCACGTCTGCTCAGATAGGGGTGCAGCTTCAGCCATGTCGCTTAATAACCACTGACCTGTTATACCAAAAATAAGAGAGAAAAAATGTAAAGTGGCGCATGAAAAGAATAATAATCTGATGAATCAATTAAGGCTGAGCCGGGTATCTGGATACCTGACCGAAACTGCCATTACCGAGTTCCATTTTTGGTTCCTGTTACCCGTAAACGACTTTAAAAAAGATTGAACACAAATGGAAGTCTCCAATCATTTGTGTGTGGGGGGGGGGGGGATGGGGATGCTATACGAGTCTTTTTTTAATATAGAGGCGGGAAATTATTACAGTAAGTCCACATTTATTATGACTAATAAAACAAGAGAAACTTGTGTTCATATTGGTTATTTTATACATTCGGGAGTATTTATGTGTTTTACAAATTGTTTACGGTTACCCGGGTATCCGAAGATTTCCAAATGCATATCCGGTTCCCGAAATAACCGAAAACGCAGAGCCTTAGAATCAACCAGCCGAATTTAACCCATTTTGGTATTGAAATATTGGGTAAGACGCATAAAATCAACAAATAAATATGAACAAGACTGAACAGGAGGATGTGGCTGGCAATTTCCAGTAATGGTGGTCATTATTGTATTCTTATAATGTTGTGGGCCACTTTCATTTTGTTAACGACACAAATCGATAAATATGTACACCCTCAAACAATGATATGTTTTGCAGATTCAAAATGCTATAGGCCTAGTCTTTCTCTTGGTCCCAAACTATCTGTGCATATTTCTATTTCTATGTTGCCCATGTATATGTAAATAAGCCAATAATTGAGATGGAATTAACGCTTGTGTAAGTGTTCCCCCACGATATTTTGTATTATCTCCAGAATGCTATATTTTGTGATGACAACCGTTTATTTTGAACAGGTTCATTGGAATTTTCACTTTTTATTTGTAAATTCTAGCTGTAAAATACAAATAGTAATTCTTTTTGCCAAATATATGAATCAACAGCACACATTTACAGCATAAATGCACATGATTATGTCTGCATTTACCAACAATAGCGGTAATAGCACAATGGAAAATAGCGGTTGTCTTAGGTGACATCACCCCGTATTGTTTGTAATGACGACCAATGGAAAACGAAACAAAAAAGGGAAATTTGCAAAACATAATTTATTTAAATGTATATCGTGGTCTATTACGGTGACCTACGGACACGTTTATGACCTCATATGATAGATCTCAACATCCGAAGTTTTATGAAGTTGGGCTGAAGATTAAAGAAACATTGATCAGGTAGACCTTGAATGATATACGGGGGGCAATTTCATGGGGTATCAACCCTTGAATCATGCTTATTAAAAAAGGAACAGGCATTTATGCCTTGCTTTGTTATTTGAAAGAAAACAAACATACTAAATCATTTTACCAACTCATGCGAGGCCCACATTAATATTTTTGGCCATACAACTTTGAGAAGCATGCCTTCACCCCTTCTCCCTTGGGTCTAAATATGTCACTGTTCGAAATAATTATACAAAATGACAACGATGTAACTAAATTCAAGTTCGCCTATGTGTACGTTGTTGTTCTTTTTCCCTTTTGCACTCATACTCATTCTATCATTACTATCACGGTGGGTGCAAACCTATGTTTAAAGCACGATGTTTCTATCCAGTGCATTGCACCTACCATTATTGTTTTTTCTCGAGATGTCCTCAACAAATTTTTCTGTCATGTCCAGCAAGTTTCACCTATGGTTTCACCGAGTAACGGATGGACCTCAACGGATTGACATCAATGGTAAACACGACATGCAGGGGTTATGTGTGAACGGGTCTTGTTGGGTAGGTGTTTCGCAGAGCAGAAAAAACCCAAATGCTATTTTCGTCGCACAATGAGCAGGTCATGGTTCATGGTAACAGCGGCTGCCATGGCGGATCATCTACGGATGCCTATTTATGCCATAACGTTCATTCCTGGTTCTATGTACAACGTCGCATACAACAAAGTACAGCTTATCAACGATAAGCAAAGTACAGGTTGTGTTAAATATTACCCTGTATATGCACTGTACAACAACATACCAAGCAGGCGTTTGGTAAAAATTTACCAACTAAGCAGTGATGTTAATTAATTACCTCATTGATGAGTAATTCACCGAACTCCTAAGTAATCCACTGTCAGGTTAATGTACACAATTCACCGGTAAATTGTTATAATATAGTCGCGATGAGCAGGGCCGTAATGCGAGGGTATAATATTGTATAATATAGTTATTATACAGAGACTTATGTTAAACAGGCTCATCCCCCATATCCAGAGGCAACCCTTTGGGATGTACCCCCCATGAAAAATCACCAACAGGACTACCAACAAACGGAAAACTCAAGAGCTCTGATACCTAAAAAAACATGTAATAGTTTGAGCTGCTATAATATTCCCGTTAAAAGACGTAGTTTACCTATAGAGAAACTGCATATTCGGTGTTTTCGAGTGTTTGCAGAAAACACAGAATCACTGGGACACTCGGGTTTACGAACTTGAACCAATGAGTTCCTGTTTACAAGTGCAGGTAATTTATGTAAACTTCTCGATCAACGAGAATGCCCGATAACGACATGCCTGTTAGTTTACTTTAATGCAGTTTGTATATTAATTGATGGATAGATTGTTAAACTGAGTTCTGTTAAGAAATAACAGTTGTTGACAAAATGCTGGGGAGTAGGGTGTCATTGGGCGTAATCAAAACAGTATTAAAACATTAAGCGGGACCATATCCAACATTTCAATAATAAAAAAGTTCTCAGAAACTTTATAACGCAAATGTGTTTATTCAAGACTGCGTATTTCCATTTTTTCTGTAATTAAACACTAGATATTAGCTATTTTAACAAGATGTTCCATATTTTGCAAGCAAAACAAATCGTACACTCTTTATTAATAGGTATTCTGTTCTTGGACTGATTTCTCATTCAATTGGTTTGATCTTTGGGATCACCGAAGCTGTAAGATCATGGCTATGGCGACCCCAGAAGACCCAGAAATATCATTTTTTGGTCTGAGTGAAGTCAGCCTGAGGGGGAAACAAATGTCTGTAATATCTACGTGTACAGTATGTTTTGCTCTTGTATATTATTATTATTATTATTATTATTATAAAACAAGTCAATAAACAAGTAAATTTTCCTTTAATGCTTAAAATGTAATTTCTCTTTTGAAAGTTTATATATTGGATTCGTAATTCTTTAATAACCGAAATGATCAAGTTTTAATATAGTCCTAACATAATTATACTTAGTGTTAATTAAGCCGATAATTGAGTTAATCTTACCCAGAAATAATGATGACCGAGGTGCTGTCATTGAAAAAGTGCATTTATCGCAAATTCGCTTTTAGGAAAGATATAGAAAGAGTACTCTTTCGTTAATTCCACATAAGAATTAATGCAACAATCCTGAATGTATTTTCACTATACTCTTTATAAAGGGGTAATATCGTTACGATCAATATGACATGGAATCAGAGTGCTAGATTTAGATTAACTCAGTGACTGAAGATAATACATACCCCACATGATAAGGTCATATTACCGTTGCTACTGCATAAATGAGCCAGTAATTTTCAGACACCGATTTCATGCCTAATTGTTCAAAGTCTGTTCTGATCGTGACGATATTGTCCCTTTATTGACAGAACGTTTTGATCTAAAACTTCCACAGTTTGGTTATTTAATATTGATACAAAGAGGGTATGTATACTTGATGACATATCGTGTAACCAACTATAACCAATGCTATACCTTTCCGTTAGGCCTGTTTATGCCCTTTGGTTGATTAAACTTGTTTTGTTATTGTCAAATTTATATATCCTAGGATATCGTTTGTAAATCTCTCACTGTCCATAATCACTTGCTGGGTGAATCAATTGTTCATTGGCTATGACATAGAGTAGACGGAAACAATGGAAACCAGGTACACGCTAAGTGATTCCACTCATTGATTTCCAACGTTAAACCCTATTATTGGTCTACATTTTAATACGTTTTCTGCGTCTTTCCTTCAACGTAAATACATATACTTTATTTAAAATTTCATATATACTGAGCATTGCCTCAGTTTCCATATAATAATAATAATAATAATAATGAATTTATTGTGCGCATTTTCCCATAAAAATGTACAAAAGCGCATTACAATCTTAAAACTAGCACATAATAGTAAAACAAACAGATTAATACATTAAGTCAAAAGATGTAAAAACAACAAAGTTACACTTAAAAATAAATAAATTAACCAAATGCTTGTTTAAAAAGAAAAGTCTTAAGCTCTTTCTTAAAGACAGACAGAGACCGAATTGATTGGATATTTGAGGGCAATTTGTTCCATAATATGGGCGCAGCCTGTAAGAATGATTTGTCTCCGGTAGATTTTTTCATTTTTTCTTTTGGATAATTTAAAAGCAACCTGTTATTGGAACGTAAAGAATAGCTGGAATTATCTTTAACGTGCAACATATCAATAATATAATCTGGGGCAAGGTGGTGAAGGGCCTTAAATGTCAACAAAATAATTTTGAATTCAATACGATAATGTACAGGCAGCCAGTGTAACTGATAAAGTAAGGGCATAACATGACTCCACCGTGGTGTACCGCATACAAGCCGAGCAGTGGCATTTTGTACCTTTTGTAGTTTAGCTAATTGCGAATTTGGAAGACCATAAAATAAGCTATTACAGTAATCGAGACGACTAGTAATGAATGCATGAACCAGCACAATTAGCGCCTCTCTTGATAAGTATTTCCTGATTCTTCTAATATTATGGATATGATAGAACGCAGTTGAGCAAGTTTTTGTAATTTGCTTGTTCATAGTCAAATTTGAGTCAAACCAGCAACCTAAGTTGCAAACTTGCAAGGATGGTGTGATAGAACAGCCACCCACTGTTAAGTCTGGTATAGTTAATTTAGACAATTGCAATCGACTACCAATAATAATAAATTCAGTTTTGGCATCGTTATTCATAAGTTTATCTTGTAACATCCATAGTCGTATGTCCTTTATACAGTTTTCCACGGCTGCTAAAGCCTGCTCTTGGTTAACAGAATTACAAGGTTTAAAAGAAATGTACAGTTGGGTGTCGTCAGCATAACAATGAGTGTTAGGAAGATGCCGATCTACTATGTCAAACAGTTTGGATGAGTATATACTAAAAAGCAGCGGTCCTAGACATGATCCTTGTGGAACTCCGCAATTGACAACAAACTTATCAGAGAGAGCCCCTTTCATTAAAACACGTTGATTCCTACCGGATAAATAAGAACTAAACCAATTTAAAGCTACACCAGAAATACCAATCTTAGACTTTAATCGATCCAGTAAAATTGTATGCTCCACAGTATCAAAAGCAGCACTTAGGTCTAACAATACAAGTAAAGTGACATGTTGAGAATTCATTTTTATTAAAATATCGTGAAAACAAATAAATAAATAACAAATCATGTTTTCGAAAATATCCTTTATTACTTGATCGTATTTCATGCAGTCAGCACTTTTTAATTGTTTTAGCCAGAGCAATCTATACCTATGACATAAGACAAAAGACATTATACTGGTACTTAAGACAGAGGGGATATCGTAATGTTGTCACACGGTGAGCAAGTACTACCAAATAAAATATTTGTAATATTATTATCATTTGTTTGGCATTTTATAAAGATTTCTGAGACAATTATTGCTCAAGTTTAATATTGCATATTTTATGGGTAACAGATACAATGTTTAAATTTGATAAATATACTTGGTTTTACTATAGTAAATATGATTTTTGTCTGCCAATAATGTTTAAATCATATACGGCACTTTAAAGGGAAGGTACAACATTGGTAATCTGGTAAATATAATACATTCTCCAAGGCCTTTGTGTAAAGAGAAATTGGCTGATGCCGGACTCGAACCCGCGACATCTCGAATACCATACGAGCGCTCTACCAACTGATCTAACCAGCCCCTATTTTGGTGGGCGGTCCACTTATACCAATTATCTATTGCTCTCTCCATCTCTATCTCTCCATCTCTCCATCTCTCCATCTCTCCATCTCGGACAAGCCCCCAAAATGTAACGCGCGCCTGGAATGCGGAGCGAAAACAAAAAAAATTCCCGGGCCGTTTGTCATCCTACCAAGGACAAATGTGTGAATCAGAAAGAAAATACCAAAATGACACTTTAAATCAAATTTAGAAATTTAATTTAAAATAAATAATAAATAAATAAATGATTAACCAAAACAATTTATATATATATATATACAAAATTCAACTTTAAATATCAAGGTCTCGTCAGACCAAGCCAAACTCAAATCTTCAAGTTCACTAATCAAAACTTAGATACTCTTACAAACGTATTACAAACTTAACCTTATCAAATTAGTATCACATCTAATTGATTATTCTTAACTCATCACAAAATTCAGTTTTCAGACCACATTTCTGTTTCTAACTTGTGTATATTAAACCAGTTACGTTTATAAAAATAATAAGAATAATTCAAATCCCTGTCGAGCTGGATCAAACCGTAATATAAATATCTATCATTGATTACAATTCTCAGATAAATAAAACAAGTCTCGGATGACTAAAACAATTCTCAGAAAACCAAGTTTAAATGGGCCCACCGTGGTTAACGCGTTGCGCGATACCGGTTTATTTCAAGTGTCCAGATGTTAGGAACTAAGACACTCCATCCAGTGAGGTGTTGGAGTCCTGCCGTCTGTGATCGGCATTCTCTGGCACTTGGAGTACTACAGGCTCACAGGTCCCCTCGGACACTCTGTGGTTTCTCAGTAGAATCCGGTCCACGGAACTTTACCTACAGCTGGTCTGTAGAACTACGACACATTCATTTAGTAAAACTGTCGTCTTCGGCCCAACACTGACCCACGAGCCATCTGTAATTATTTACAAAATATAGCTCTAATGCTTTAAATTCAAAATCAGGGAAATTTAGTATATCTGAATCCATTCCTTATTCGAGCCAAAAATGACGTTACATAAAAATAATCTAATTTAATTCTAAATACTAAAGCCTTACTTCAAATTGTGAATTCGAAAATTTACAAGCAAATCACCATTCAGTTGTCATAATAATTCTAGTAAAGAACAAAAATTCAAATGTCAACAATATTGTCCAAAATTCACATTAAAATCTTCAGAAAATCCAAGAATGATCAAAATGTCAAATAACTATCCAGTCATAAATATCAATGGTTCATTAAATGATTATGGCAATACTCACGGTATTTAAACAGGCAAATATTGCCACAAAATTCAAAATTTCGCAACCGGCGACATCTGGCGGTTCGTCTTCAACCCTGCCTTGAAGATTTTTGAATTGCTAAACACATTCCCATGAAACCTTGCGCCTTGCTCGCGATTTGCTATCTAAAACATACATCACTCACTCTCACTCTTACACACACACACACACACATATATATATATATATATATATATATATATATATATATATATATATATATATATATATATATATATATACCATGGCTCATTAAACAACAAAAATAGACCGTGTGTTGGTAAGTTTTATTCAAGCAAATAAACATAAACTCGTCTCAGTCTTTGAGTTACAAAGGCTGGAAAGAAAAGAAGTAAACAAGTAACAAATAAAAGAAAATTACAAGTATAATGAATAAATAATTCATGGTATGACATCAGTCCTGACAATCACCCCCTGTTTTAAGAAAATGTATACATTTTCAGCACAACTGATGTCGTCTGTCTAAATTTCTGCTTTGAATTGTCACGAATATCTTGCGCAAATTGTGTTAAAGAAACTAAACTTACGAAGGCACCCTACTGAGGAAGTCTGCTCCTATGTTGTCGGTCCCTCGGATAGCTTCAGTGTGGAAGCGGAAAGGCTGTAGAGACAAAACCCAGCGCATGATTCGGTGGTTGAGTAACTTCGCCTTTTGTAAATATATCAGTGGCTGGTGGTCCGTCTCGAGAACAAATTCTTTCCCGTCGAGGTACACTTGGAATTTGTTGATGCCCCAAACGAGAGCCAGACATTCCCGTTCCATCGCCGAGTAGGCTCGTTCACGAGGAAGTAACTTCTTGCTGGCGTAAGCTACGGGAAGTTTATTGCCATCATGACTTTGAAGGAGAACGGCCCCAATGCCGATATCAGACGCGTCTGTCCTCAGGATAAATTGGCGACTGAAGTCAGGCAGACAGAGAATTGGACCCTTCGTCAGATGACTCTTCAAAGTGCAGAACGCCAGTTCTTGGCTCTCGGTCCACACGACCTTGCTTGGCTCTCGACTCTTGGTTCTGTCAGTGAGCGGTGCAGCTATTGCAGCATAGTCTGGAATGAATTTCCTGTAATAACTGCAAAGCCCGATGAAAGATCTAACCTGTTTCTTGGTCTCTGGTCTTGGCGCATCTCTGATCTTCTTCAGCTTGTCGGGTTGAGGTTGGAGTCGTCCCTTTCCCACAATGTGACCCAGAAACTCGATGCTGCTGAAACCAACATGGCACTTTGTAGGTCTTGCCGACAGGTTCGCCTTCCGCAGCCGTCTTAGAACCTCCTTGATCGTGGCTAGATGATCTTTCCACGTAGCTGTATGAATGAGAATATCATCAATATAATTATGGACATTTGGCAAACTACACAGAACTGACCTCATGAGGCGACTGAAAGTCGCTGGGGCATTAACCAACCCGAAGGGCATAACCCTGAATTGGAAAAGTCCACTGGGTGTGACAAATGCGGTCTTATGCTTACTTCCTTCAGCCATTGGTATCTGCCAATACCCTTTGGTTAGGTCGATTTTGCTGAAGAAGTGGTCAGTAGACAAACAGGCGAATATCTCCTCAGGATTAGGCAACGGCTCCGCATCAAACACCGTAATGCGGTTCAACTTCCTAAAGTCAATGCAAAACCTGTTTGACCCATCAGTTTTCTTAACAATGACGATGGGCGACGAGTAGGGAGATTCCGATGGTTCGATGACACCCATTTCCAACATCTGCTTCGCTTCGACCGTCACTGTGTCTCTCATCGCATGAGGAAGAGGGTACGGCTTTAACCGGATAGGTTCGTCTGATGTGAGCTTGATGTCATGAGTCCCAAATGAGGTTTCTCCCGGTAGGTCAGTGAGCACGTCGCTATAGTTACCCAACAAACGCTTGACTTCCTGTGTCTGACTTGATGTGAGCTCCTCTGAGAGCGAAATATCACCGACTGACTCGCTGGCCTTCAACACCGGAAACTCAATGGTCCCAGCTTTACCAATCAATGGCTCATCACCATCGAAATCAACCTCGTCTTCAATTGTAGCAACACAAACAAAACTGAGCATGTCACAAACTTCGGTCCCATCGCTGACTTCATTAAGTAAGCTTGCCTGCTCTCGCTCGATGTACCGTTTCAAGAGGTTTGCATGGAAAGTCTTCATTTTGCCTTGCATATCTATCTTGTAGTCGCACATACCCTTCTTCTCTATAACTTCAAAAGGTCCCTTCCATTGAAGAAGAAGCTTGTTCCGATCAGTTGGAAGGAGTAGGAGAACCTTGTCTCCAGTTTTGAAGGTTCTTTCACTACGACTCTTCTTGTCGTAGTACTTCTTGTTCTTCTTCATGGATTTACCCAGTGCTTTCTGGGCTAGGTCACAAGTCTCTTCTAGGCGTTCTCTAAGATCTAACACGTATTGATAAGTAGTTTTCACTTCAGTGTCAGTATCTGCTTTGCCCGTCCAGAGTTCCTTGAGAATAGCCATTGGCCCCCTGACAGTCCTGCCGTAAAGAAGCTCGAACGGCGCAAAACCGGTGCTCGCTTGGGGAGTTTCTCTGTACGCGAAGAGTAGAGGAGCTATATACCTGTCCCAGTCAGTAGGTCTCTCGGCACACATGCGTTTAAGCATTGTCTTCAGCGTGCCATTGTAACGTTCAACAAGCCCGTTGCACGCTGGATGGTAAGGGGTTGTTGTCATCTGTCGAATGGAGAGTAACCGGCCGACTTCTCTCATTAGATCTGATGTGAACTGGGCACCCTGGTCAGTTAATATTTCGCGAGGCACACCAACTCGAGCGAAGATATTAACTAGAGCCTCTGCAACCCGCGTAGTCTCGATGCTTGGCAAAGCAATGGCCTCCGGATACCTTGTAGAATAGTCAACTAAGGTAAGGATGTACCGGTTCTTGTTGTTAGTCATCGGATGGATTGGGCCAACCAAGTCCACTGCTACTCGCTGAAATGGTGTGTCAATGAGTGGCATGTTACCAAGTGGTACTCTTGTCACAGGATCTACAGAACCGTGTTACCTCGGCATGTATACCCGGCCAAAAGAAGTCGGACAAGATTTTCTCAGTTGTCTTCTTTGCTCCCTGGTGACCACCAAGAATTGACTCATGCCCTAGTTTCATCACCATCTTCCTAAACTGAGCGGGAACAACAAGTTGGCGAATCGTGTTTCCCCTGCTGAATTTGTCGGACTGGAACTCTCGAAACAACAGGCCATCGCGAATTAGGAAGTGTGAGGAGCGTCCGTCGATTCCCGCCTTCTCGTCGTGGCTGTCAGTCAAGTCCCGAAGCTTTTTCAGGGTTGGGTCGTCGCGTTGGGCTTCCTTCACATCTTCAGCTGTCACATCTGGGATGCTCGACGGGACTTTCAGCTTACGCAAGGGTTGTTCTTCTCTACGCACTTGTGCTCTTGTTTGGACAGCCATAGCCACCTCGGTGTCGACATCGGTTTCGTTATTCTGTCGGTTGCTGACTCGCCAGTCTGGATGGGGATCATTGGGTGGTCTTGCATCTCTGATGTTGCCAACAACTACATCATAGACAGGGGTAGACATGCAAATAGCTTCAACCTGACCAATATAGTACGGAGTGTCGATAAACACCTCTGCAGTAGGTAATTTCTGAACGGTGCCATTTAGGAAGACACAGTGTTTGTGGTCGCCTGTCATGAGATCAGGAGGCACCAAATCAGTGCGAACAACAACGCCACTGCAACCCGTGTCTCGAAGTACGCTGACCTTACGAGAGCCAACCCAGCCTTCCATGACAGGCATCAACAAATTCCAAGTGTACCTCGACGGCAAAGAATTTGTTCTCGAGACGGACCACCAGCCACTGATATATTTACAAAAGGCGAAGTTACTCAACCACCGAATCATGCGCTGGGCTTTGTCTCTACAGCCTTTCCGCTTCCACATTGAAGCTATCCGAGGGACCGACAACGTAGGAGCACACTTCCTCAGTGGGGTGCCTTCGTAAGATTAGTTTCTTCAGCACAATTTGCGCAAGATATTCGTGACAATTCAAAGCAGAAATTTAGACAGACGACATCAGTTGTGCTGAAAATGTATACATTTTCTTAAAACAGGGGGTGATTGTCAGGACTGATGTCATACCATGAATTATGTATTCATTATACTTGTAATTTTCTTTTATTTGTTACTTGTTTACTTCTTTTTTTTCCAGCCTTTGTAACTCAAAGACTGAGACGAGTTTATGTTTATTTGCTTGAATAAAACTTACCAACACACGGTCTATTTTTGTTGTTTAATGAGCCATGGTATATATATATATGTGTGTGTGTGTGTAAGAGTGAGAGTGAGTGACGTATGTTTTAGATAGCAAATCGCGAGCAAGGCGCAAGGTTTCATGGGAATGTGTTTAGCAATTCAAAAATCTTCAAGGCAGGGTTGAAGACGAACCGCCAGATGTCGCTGGTTGCGAAATTTTGAATTTTGTGGCAAGATTTGCCTGTTTATAATGCATGGCTCGTGGGCCAGTGTTGGGCCGAAGACGACAGTTTTACTAAATGAATGTGTCATAGTTCTACAGACCAGCTGTAGGTAAAGTTCCGTGGACCGGATTCTACTGAGAAACCACAGAGTGTCCGAGGGGACCTGTGAGCCTGTAGTACTCCAAGTGCCAGAGAATGCCGATCACAGACGGCAGGACTCCAACACCTCACTGGATGGAGTGTCTTAGTTCCTAACATCTGGACACTTGAAATAAACTGGTATCGCGCAACGCGTTAACCACGGTGGGCCCATTTAAACTTGGTTTTCTGAGAATTGTTTTAGTCATCCGAGACTTGTTTTATTTATCTGAGAATTGTAATCAATGATAGATATTTATATTACGGTTTGATCCAGTTCGACAGGGATTTGAATTATTCTTATTATTTTTATAAACGTAACTGGTTTAATATACACAAGTTAGAAACAGAAATGTGGTCTGAAAACTGAATTTTGTGATGAGTTAAGAATAATCAATTAGATGTGATACTAATTTGATAAGGTTAAGTTTGTAATACGTTTGTAAGAGTATCTAAGTTTTGATTAGTGAACTTGAAGATTTGAGTTTGGCTTGGTCTGACGAGACCTTGATATTTAAAGTTGAATTTTGTATATATATATATAAATTGTTTTGGTTAATCATTTATTTATTTATTATTTATTTTAAATTAAATTTCTAAATTTGATTTAAAGTGTCATTTTGGTATTTTCTTTCTGATTCACACATTTGTCCTTGGTAGGGTGACAAACGCCCCGGAATTTTTTTTTTTTTTCGCTCCGCATTCCAGGCGCGCGTTATCCTTATCTCTATCCTTATCTCTATCCTTATCTCTATCCTTATCTCTATCCTTATCTCTATCCTTATCTCTATCCTTATCTCTATCCTTATCTCTATCCTTATCTCTATCCTTAAATTATGCGACCAAACCGTTCCGATCCGACGCGCCTTGATCAAGGCTAATACAGTCATCGCTAAAATAAGTTTTAATAGTGTTTGCCGTGTACAAGCCTGATTGTGTCAATCAGTCTGTGAATTAACGAATTAAATAAGTTTATCAATTGGACTCCACGTCACATTACTTATACCCGATGAAAAATCTTGACGGAAAACGTATCAGCAATTACAAGGTCACCGGCAGGAGTGAATGTCATTCCTAATAGATTATACAATCCATGAGCTACACGGCCGATGTGTACTCCTTCTGGATCATAATGATGTATCTCAGTACCTTCGGTATCGTCGTTATGAAAAGAAATATAGATGTCTCCAGCATCGTCACAGCAAACACCGGTGGGTTTTACTGGTTTCCCGTCGATGGAAGTGCTGATGTTGAACACATCGTTACCAGTAACATCCACACAAAGAACCCTGCTGGCCTCGTAATTTGTAAAGATCAGACGCTCCTCATTACTAACGGCTATATCACGTAGATCATCAATCATAATTGAGTATAGTTGAAGTCATCGATCCATCCAGGTTATGGAGAGATAGCAGTTTTCTTTCACTATCAGCCACTGCTACACGATTATTCTTGAGATATGCATAGAAGTTTATTTTATTTCATTAGTCTATTTTATTTTATATCTTATTTCGTTGTGCTGCCTAATGAAAATATAGTAATAATGCTTCAGATTGTGTCTATTCATTCCAAAGTTAATTTTAGAAATTATTTTATTACTTTTACTAAAACGATATTACCCGATATATAAATAAGTCAAGGTAGTATGATACCATCATCGACTGAACATCAAGAAAGTTCCATATAAAATTGTGATCTTTTATGTTTTTCGAATAATAATAATACCAATAGTGTATAGTGGTTTTAAATATAAATAGCTCATACATGGTGTATCCAGCGTCTAAACGGGAAATGTTTGAGTATTTTAGATATTCAGATCAAGCTCATCACATTTTAATGAAACCATTCAATAATCAGTGAATTTCAACCCAAAAATACCGCCTCAAAAGTAATCAATATGGCAACAAATGTGTTTTCATTAAACGAATTAGACCCATATTATCAGTCAAGTGTTGACGGCTGTAATAACGCTACCGCTAGAATACTTTATTGTTTTGACTTTTGAGTTTTAGTGTTTGATGTGAATTAACAAGCAGCTGAATTGTACAAGTTTATCGATTGGACCCCAGGTCACAGTAATCATACTCGGTGAAAGATCTTGACGGAGTGTTTATCTGCAACCACAAGGTCACCAGTAGGAGTGAATGTCATGCCTAAAGAATTATACAATCCATGAGCTACACGGCCGATGTGTACTCCTTCTGGATCATAATGATGTATCTCACAAATCCCTAGTTTACCGTCAATATGAACATAGATATCCCCAGCATCGTCGCAGCACACACCAGTGGGTTTCACTGGTTTCCTGTCAATGGAAGTGCTGATATTGAACACTTCATTACCCATTAAATCCACACAAATAAATTTCCTGTTCTGGTTATGAGTAAAGATCATATGCTTATTGCTGCTTATAGCCAAATAACGAATCATGTCATGTGATATAGATGTAATCAAAGATCCATCCTGATGATGGAAACATAAAACATTTCTTCCACTGTCAGCAACTGCTACCCGATTATTCTTGTCTACATCAATACCACACAGTGCACTCTTTGAATGTCCCTCTGTGTCATCTTGTGAGGGTATGAACTGACGAATAAATTCCAGATTATTGTCATACACCTTCACATTCTGTCTATCAGTAACCAGAAGCATGTCATCACTGGTCACAGCAACACCCCGCGGTGATTTCAGTTTCCCTTCCTCTGTCTCACTATGAACGCCTGTAGTTTTATAACATCCAGTTGAGGTGAATGTTGATAATCGCTTGCTAGTTGTATCTACTACGACAATGTCTCCATTGCTAAAACAAGCAACATCCTGGGAAAACTTGAATTCTCCGTCACCCTCTCCTTCCTTGCCAAACTCTGTCTTCAGCTGCCATTTCTCTTCATCTAGTATTTCACCGAGATCTGCATCATGAACGACATCATAACATTTGAACCCGACGAATGACTGGCTATGCTGCGCCGATTCCAACTGAAGATCCTTGTGGAATTCTAAGTTATGCATAACCTTTGGCTTGAGGTCCAATAGCTCGAAATCGTCGGCTTGTTGCATTAAGTCATTGATTGAAGCTATGATTTCCTCTGCTCGGTTCATCTTGTCACGGTTGTTGTTCAGTACTTTCTCATATACAGCACCTCTTTCTTGACCGATCTGTTTGACTTTATCTTGGAGGAGTTGAGATTTATTTTTGATTTTAGCAATCTCCTTTTCCTCCTTAGCCAAAATATCACGACAAGTTCGGGCCACCATCAAACGCAATCTGCTTCTTGAATGCTCTACCGAGTCATTGACGGCTTTAAACTGCTCTCTGCTCCCTTTAAACTTCTGCATAATCTCTTCGACTTCTTTACGGTAGGATTCCACAGAATCGGTGATTTCTCTGTATTCGTGTTCTGCTGTCCGGTGATCAAACGCGACACATTTTCCGCAGGCCAGCACCTGGCAAGTGTCGCAATAAAAACACAATTCCTGATTGATGTGCTTAATGCAGTTCGGAGAATATGTTTTCCTGACATCTTTTGCAGAGCCTTTGGTTAGACCCTCTTTTGACAGGATTCGATGATTCCTTGTTAATTTCAAACGCAAATGGGCTTTTTCACATTCCTGACAAATGTTTGCCTCACAGTCCAGACATCGCGAGACGGCTTCCAATCCTTCATCACATTGCTCGCATATCCGCGAGGGCAGTGGTTTGTCTCCCTTTAGATGCTCCTGCTTATTGACTTCATCGACAAGAGAACTCAAGAAAAAGCAGTTTGCTAGACTTGACAAACCTTTATCTGGAACTGCTGTCTCCTGCCTGCAAACTGGGCATACAATATTATCTGTCTTCGGATCCTGTTTTTCAACAAGTTCTTCAAGGCAATTCAAGCAGTAGCAGTGAAGACAATCCAGAATTTTCGGATCGGTAAAACGAGTGCAGCAGATTGGGCATTCAATGTGTACATGACTAATCTTGCACGTCTGCTCAGATAGGGGTGCAGCTTCAGCCATGTCGCTAAATAATTACCACTGACCTGTTGTACCAAAAATAAGAAGAAAAAAAATGTAAAGTGGCACACGAAAAGAATAATAATCTGATGAATCAATTAAGGCTGAGCCGGGTATCTGGATACCTGACCGAAACTGCCATTACCGAGTTCCATTTTTGGTTCATGTTACCCGTAAACGACTTTAAAAAAGATTGAACACAAATGGAAGTCTCCGATCATTTGTGTGTGGGGGGGGGGGGAATGGGGATGCTATACGAGTCGTTTTTAATATAGAGGCGGGAAATTATTACAGTAAGTCCACATTTATTATGACTCTAATAAAACAAGAAAAACTTGTGTTCATATTGGTTATTTTATACATTGGGGAGTATTTATGTATTTTACAAATTGTTTACGGGTACCCGGGTATCCGAATGTTTCCAAATGAATATCCGGTTCCCGAAATAACCGAAAACGCAAGCCTTAGAATCAACCAGCCGAATTTAACCCTTTTTGGTATTGAAATATTGAGTAAGACGCATAAAATCAACAAATAAATATGAACAAGACTGAACAGGAGGATGTGGCTGGCAATTTCTAGTAATGGTGGTCATTATTGTATTCTTATAATGTTGTGGGCCACTTTCATTTTGTTAACGACACAAATCGATAAATATGTACACCCTCAAACAATGATATGTTTTGCAGATTCAAAATGCTATAGGCCTAGTCTTTCTCTTGGTCTCAAACTATCTGTGCATATTTCTATTTCTATGTTGCCCATGTATATGTAAATAAGCCAATAATTGAGATGGAATTAACGCTTGTGTAAGTGTTCCCCCACGCTATTTTGTATTATCTCCAGAATGCTATATTTTGTGATGACAACCGTTTATTTTTAACAGGTTCATTGGAATTTTCACTTTTTATTTGTAAATTCTAGCTGTAAAATGCAAATAGTAATTCTTTTTTGCCAAATATATGAATTAACAGCATACATTTACAGCATAAATGCACATGATTATGTCTGCATTTACCAACAATAACGGTAATAGCACAATGGAAAATAGCGGTTGTCTTAGGTGACATCACCCCGTATTGTTTGTAATGACGACCAATGGAAAACGAAACAAAAAAGGGAAATTTGCTAAACATAATTTATTTAAATGTATATCATGGTCTATTACGGTGACCTACGGACACGTTTATGACCTCATATGATAGATCTCAACATCTGACGTTTTATGAAGTTGGGCTGAAGATTAAAGAAACATTGATCAGGTAGACCTTGAAGGATACGGGGGCAATTTCATGAGGTATCAGTCCTTGAATCATGCTTATTAAAAAAGGAACGGGTATTTATGCCTTGCTTTGTTATTTGGAAGAAAACAAAAATACTAAATCATTTTACCAACTCATGCGAGGCCCAAATTAATGTTTTTGGCCATACAACTTTGAGAAGCATGCCTTCACCCCTTCTCCCTTGGGTCTAAATATGTCACTGTTCGATATAATTATACAAAATGACAACGATGTAACTAAACTCAAGTACGCCTATGTGTACGTTTTTTTTCCTTTTGCACTCATACTCATTCTATCATTACTATCACGGTGGGTGCAAACCTATGTTTAAAGCACGATGTTTCTATCCAGTGCATTGCACCTACCATTATTGTTTTTTCTCGAGATGTCCTCAACAAATTTTGTTGTCATGTCCAGCAAGTTTCACCTATGGTTTCACCGAGTAACGGATGGACCTCAACGGATTGACATGAATGGTAAACACGACATGCAGGGGTTATGTGTGTAGTTAACGGATCCTGTCGAGTTATGCGGGTCTTATCTACATTTGGGGTGAACAAAATCTTTTGCGAGTGAAACCCTATGGTAAAAGGCTGCTCTTACAGAACTTGATCATCCCACACTACATTTCCACATCGATCGATTATGGTGAAAGCAATGTTATTTATTTATAATCAGAGTGGTAGAGTTAAAAAAGGAGGTTGAACTTGACTACAAGCACGTCTTTATCTTGAGCCCAGACGTGTTGTGAATGTATCGCGCTGGCTGTACATCCACACTAGGCAGTGGAATTAGATTTCATATAAATATACCTGTGCAAGACTTGACGAGTGCGAGTGTTTTAGTGTGGACGGGGATTATTGCCAAAATATCTACAGATTGATGTATTCAGAAGAAACTTGCGAGACGAGAATTTCGTTGCATTAATCCCGCCAGTCATTAAGGCTTTTAATTCGTAGTCGACTGGCAGAAAAAAAAATTATTTTGTCGCACAATGGGGTCATGGCCAAGGGATGCAGCAACATTCAAAGTTTCTTATGTATACGAAAACATATAACAGCCGTCGAAGTAAAACATTTTACAGAAATGTGTTCTTGCAGAAATGTTTTTTTGGTATTTTTGTTAGAAAATAAGCTTTTGTATTATGACAGAACACGGACGTAGAGGAATGTCGAAGAAATGTAGATTACGTTTTTATTAATTGCTCAAAATCGGTGGAAACACAGAGTTCGTTTTAAACTCGGTACATGTCCAGAGCATTTTACATTATACACCTTTAATTTTACCAGTCCGTTCCGAGGACGCTACTACTGAATTATTCATAAACCTCCAGTAAAATTAATAATTTGTCCGCGAATTTATTTAAACCAATCACTGGAAGCAAAATGTTGGGTTCGTCTATAGTTTAAAAAGTGATAACCATAACAGATTAGTTACGTAATACATTATGTATGAACCTTTCTCTGCCAAATCATGGGAGAAATATAAGATCACAGAATGGACTGGTAAATGCCCTCGCGACATTGCCACTCGCGGGTGTGGTCTTTTTTCATGTGTTGTGTTCTGGAGGTATTCTGGGTTGCCGCGTGGGCCTTGACTAAAAGTTAGTTCAGTTAGGAAATAGTTATCAACATAATGACGTCATAATAAGATTCTAGATTTGATGAATGTATGGCTGAAGTGTCGTGTAGCCTTTGTGTTTCACACATGACAAGGTCATGATTTCAGCAAATAACAGAAGCATATTAGGCCTACTACTCTCTTAATGTAAAAGAGTGAAACCACTCTTTCAAAGAACTATATGGCGGACAAGTCTTTTTGGAGTGGATAAAGAGTAAAATTGGTAGTGTATAAAGAGTGAATTGGTAGCCTTTTACTGTATTCAGTTGCACTCGAATCAGAGTTGGTTTTACACTCCAAAAAGACTTGTTCGCCATATAGCTCTTTTACATTAAGAGAGTACCATGAATTAGCGATTGGATTAAATCTTGATCGAGTGCGCAGCGCAAAGCCAAAACAGCGTGCCCCGGCGATTTTTTCTGCAGCATACGGCACTTCGTCCACTGTGCACTTACCATGCATTCGTAGTCTAAAAATTAATTTTGGACTGATTTATTTTCCTTAAAAAAAACCTTAACAGCTGTGAATTACTACATACAGAAAGCTTTTGCTTCAGCATTGCTTCTGTTATAGTTAAACAAGATTAATATAAAACATTATTAAAACAGTGTATAACAATATTGACAAAACCTGGTGTCAATCATATAGTACCACCTATATGAAAGGCGATCGTTCTAACCACTAGACTACCATGCCACTCTAATTTGCCGCTGAATTGAAAAACCTTTATGAAGCCCATTTCTAATCCGCTGACGAAGCATGCTAAGTGCTGAAAGGCTAGGCATATTTTCTAACATAATGACGCCATCAGTTTGCAGCCCACTCGTTCTTTCACCAAAATGATTTCTGACGTAACCTCGTTTCATCGCGCCCCTATAATGAGCATGCAAATCATAATAGGTTTGATCATACAGAAAGGATCCTTTCTCTATGGTTTGATGAATAATAATATGTCTGGCATGGTCAGGGGTTCCAATGCGAGGAGATCAGGGGTATAAACCCCACATTGAAAATCCCCCCTTTATCATTCGACAAAGGGAACTCATGCATTGGAATGTCTTAATTACTCCTCCAGTTCTTTTCAGAACTAATTACTACTCAATAGAGAATTTCACATGGTGTCACCGCAATTAGTCTTACTTACTTAATCACTGAATTTGTACACAGAAAAGGTGGTCCCTAAGTATTCAATGCAATGCTGATGGAGACCTATGGTATATTACTCCAAAATCCACTACAAATATATGCTGAAGGCACACAGTCACATCAGAGCAATTAAAAAGAGTGGGAGGTGGGATGTGAGTGGTAATTTAATATTACATTGAGATGGTGCAGCTGACGAAAATTTTTTCTCCCCATGATCTGCTTGTAGATTATTCAGAGAGAGTGAGTTTGTTTTTGGAACGCATACATTCCCGTTTTGGTTGAGAAGCTTGGAGAGATTTGGAGGCGCTGGGTAAATGATGGATCGAAAGGTAAGAAGAAGAATTTTAAAAATGGTCGTTTGCTCGACAGAAATCCAGTGAAACTGTGTGAGAATAGATGTGATGTGTTCAGTGGACCTTTTTGGGTGATGGTATACGTGCTGCAATATGTTAAAGACAGTTTGAACCTTTTAGTTTGAATATTGAGTAATCCAAACAAGGAGAAAGTTATTAATAACAAGACGTAACAAATGCGTTAATAAAACATTCGGTTGCTTCTTGGATGACATATTTCCGGATAAGTCCGACGTGAGGGAGCCTTTCAATTTCTTTGGCCTTTTGGAACTTAATAAACCAAAACAGAATTTAATAAACCAAATTGCTGTACATTGACCATTAAGTTCCCATTTAGCAAGGCATTGATCTTATCTTACGCTGGTTTTATCATAGGATTCTAACACTAGATCTGATTGGTTAAAAATGTTTCACCTCCAATCGACAGCTATTAACAATGACCAATCGGCATGAATTTTACATCGATTCAGGGATATTCTTCTGTCTTTATTTTACCGTTCAAACGAAAATAATCAGTCCACGGAATGCAGACTTGTGTTTATTCAGGGATCGTGTAGTATTCAAAATGTTCATTAAAAATGAAATTACACAGTGAAGCCGGCCTAAGTGACAACGTTTTATTGAAAATCGACAGGTCTGTGTATATAATGTTTTTAAATGAATGTTACACCATAAAGAAGAAGGATAAATTGTCTACAATATAAAGCAAAAACAAAAATTATAGCACAACTGAAAATGGCATGATTTTGCTGTCATCTTGGCAATATTCTGCCGTGCGTGACGTTTGTGGTTTAAGTTCCGTCAAGTAATTCTTATTCATGAAGGTATGCGGACTTTGTGACATTGGAGATGTAGTTTACTAAGTGTCATATTAGTGTCGTTCATAAATTTAGAAGACGGGATATAAAAGATGAGCCGGTATGCTAATGTGCTCAATGTTGATTTTGTTGAGTTGTTGTTTAGATCTTAAAATGATGTTTTAGCATCATTTAGCTTGAGTGTGTACCATCAAATACAACAGTGAGGGATCAATTAATGATAGCAAAAACTGAGTTTAATGCATTTCCATTCAACAGATATCCATACCACCAAATGTTGACATCTGTACAGACGATTTAAAAAAATATATAACTTGCAAGTTTGAGTGTTTGCCGTGTAGCAGTCTGACTGTAAATTACCAAGCAGCTGAATTGTACAAGTTTATCGATTGGACCCCAGGTCACAATACTCATACCCGCTGAAAGATCTTGACGGAGTGTCTATCAGCAACCACAAGGTCACCGGTAGGACTAAATGTCATGCCTAAAGGATTATACAATTCATGAGCTACACGGCCGATGTGTACTCCTTCTGGATCATAATGATGTATATCACCATCTCCTCGAGAACCGTAATGAACAGAAACATAGATGTCTCCAGCATCGTCGCAGCACACACCGGTGGGTTTCACTGGTTTCCCGTCGATGGAAGTGCTGATATTAAACACTTCATTACCCATTAAATCCACACAAATACATTTCCTATCCTCGTAATGATTAAAGAGCATATGCTTATTGCTGCTTATAGCCAAAAACGTGACATTACGAATCATGTCATGTGATATAGATGTAATCAAAGATCCATCCTGATGATGGAGACATAACACATTTCTTCCACTGTCAGCAACTGCTA
Organism: Zoroaster sp. YZ-2022; assembly: GCA_029582265.1. Lineage (NCBI taxonomy): Eukaryota > Metazoa > Echinodermata > Asteroidea > Forcipulatida > Zoroasteridae > Zoroaster > Zoroaster sp. YZ-2022. Next base: position 10,302,594 of record CM055829.1, on the reverse strand, counting down.
TCCGATTATTATTGTCTACAGCAATACCACACAGTGCACTCTTTGAATGTCCCTCTGTGTCATCTTGTGAGGGTCTGAACTGCCGAATAAATTCCATATTATTGTCATACACCTTCACATTCTGTCCATCAGTAACCAGAAGCATGTCATCACTGGTCACTGCAACACCCCACGGTGCTTTCAGTTTACCATCCTCTGTCTCACGTTGAACGTCTGTAGTTTTATAACATCCGGTTGAGGTGAACGTTGATAATCGCTTGCTTTCTGAATCTGCTACGACAATGTCTCCATTGCTGAAACAAGCAACACCCCGGGCAAGCTTGAATACTCGGTCACCCTCTCCTTCCTTGCCAAACTCTGTCTTCAGCTGCCATTTCTCTTCATCTAGTATTTCACCCAGATCTGCATCATGAACGACATCATAACATTTGAACCCGACGAATGACTGGCTATGCTGCACCGATTCAAACTGAAGATCCTTGTGGAATTCTAAGTTATGCATAACCATTGGCTTGAGGTCCAATAGCTCGAAATCGTCAGCTTGTTGCATTAAATCATTGATTGAAGCTATGATTTGCTCTGCTCGGTTCATCTTGTCACGGTTGTTGTTCAGTACTTTCTCATATATAGCACCTCTTTCTTGACTGATCTGTTTGACTTTATCTTGGAGGTTGAGATTCTATTTCTGATTTTAGCAATCTCCTCTTCCTCCTTAGCCAAAATATCACGACAAGCTCAGGCCACCATCAAACGCAATCTGTTTCTTGAATGCTCTACCGAGACAGTGACGGCTTTAAATTGTTTTTTGCTCTCTTCAAACTTTTGGCAAATCTCTTCAACGTCTTTACGGTATGATTGAACACAATCAGCGATTTCACTTAACTCGTGTTCTGCTGTCCGGTGATCAAACGCGACACATTTCCTGGCCAGCACCTGACACGTGTCACAATAAAAACACAATTCCTGGTTTGTGTGCTTCCTGCATGTTTGAGATTCAGTTTTTCTGGTAACTTTTGGAGAGCTATCTTTTGACGGGGCTTCGCATGCTGTGACAATTCGATGAGTTTTGGTAAATTGTAATCGCCCATGGGTTTCTAGGCATGCTTGGCAGAATTTTGCGTTGCATTCTAGACACTGTGAGATGGCTTCCAATCCCTTGACACATCCTTCACAAGTCGTTGTGGGTAATGCTGTATCTCCTTGGCACTGTTCCTGTCTGTTAACCTCATCGACAAGAGAACTCAAGAAAAAGCAGTTTGCTAGACTTGACAAACCTTTATCTCTGAACTGCTGTCTCCTGCCTGCAAACTGGGCAAACAATATTATCTGTCTTCGGATCCTGTTTTTCAACAAGTTCTTCAAGGCAATTCAAGCAATAGCAATGAAGACAATCCAGAATTTTCGGATCGGTAAAACGAGTGCAGCAGATCGGGCATTCAATGTGTATATGACTAATCTTGCACGTCTGCTGAGATATGGGTGCAGCTTCAGCCATCGCTTCATAGCCATTGACCTGTAATACAAATAAAAGAACGTTGAAGCGTTATTAGAAAGAAAGAAATCTTTACTTAACATCGCGCCAACTCAGTAGTTCAGCCTATTAATTATTCTTATTTTGGTTGTACGTAAGCGCTAAAACCCAACCATTCATTGAAATTAACCCGTTTTACATAACTAGATTTAAGCCCAGATCTTGAAACACACATCTTTATTGAATTCAATTGTCTCACTATGTAGTAGGGTCTGTCCACACTAATGGGTTCAAAGTGTGACATTTTAGAAAAACATGGGTCGTTAAAATAATAAAATGAAGTACTTTGTCATATGTTTTCTGTGTACATTCCAAAGTGCCTTGGGGATTGTGCTTTTCACATATTAAGACAACTTTCTTAGTAATTAAGTAATTACAAGGGGTCTTCTTTAAGATGTTATGTTTGTAACGTGGACAGACATTTAACCAGAAATTTACTAGAAATACTAATAAAAGAGATTTATTTACAATGCTATTCCCCTTAGGATTGTTACCTGAAAAAATCAAGACAATTAAACAAAATAACGGGATCATTTTCAAAATTTGTCATAAAGTGTCTGTCCACATTACATACGTGGTATATTTCATATGCTAATTTCTAAAATACCCAGAAGATGTCTTAGTTTTGGATCATAACAATCCAAAAGGGGTAAGGGATGTAAATGAAAAAGCATTTCAGTATTTAATTCTATTATCACGTTCCTGTCAATATTAAAACAAAATGTCTGTCCATCTTACAAACATAATGTCTTAAAGAAAGATGATCCTACAGTTCCTTAAGTACCAATACTATTTTTTTTTTTTTGGTATGCACAATCATTAAATGCTAAGGAATGTTCAGGAATAGATTGGGACAAAATAGTTGCCTTTATTTGACCCTCCCATGTTACTCCAATAGTTATCATAATGTACCCATTCGTGTGGAAAGACACAGTACTAAATAACTAAAATACAAATTACTGTGATAAATATGGTTTTACTAGATGTTGATGTTGTAAAGCCCGTTTTAACCAGTACTTTCTGACAAATTAACCCTTTTTAGTTTCTGGGGGGTCACAATCTTTGTTTTTTTGTACAGAATTACCAACATCGCAGTAAAAAAAAATATATATACCGGTCATCTTATTACAGTTTTGCTTGTAATAAAGAGAACAAGCGCACCCTGAGTCCCTGAAGCTCGGTTCGAACTGGATTTAAAAAAATAATCATCATAAAAAATATTGTTTATTATTATTTTCTACTGCAATAATTTTATCAACTCGCAACTTGTTTGACCCCAAAAGCAGGGTGATGCTGTGCACCCCGGGGTGTCTCCATTTTTGTGAAATCCCAGATCCGACACTGCCTGAATGCCCCCCCCCCCCCCATTCGAAGTAGAGATCGACGCCCATGACTAATGTCATTACTCCTTTTCTCTCTTAAGTCTTATGTATCAAACTTACCGTTCTCTAAGTATCCACAACAGTTTTCTAACTCTAATCCACCTGTAGTGATATGTCTATAATTGACAACAAGACACGGTAACTAAACGGCAAGGTACATTTAACGGGAACGCAACAACTGTTTGTATGTATTCATATGTCATGTGTATAGTAATCCTGTGTGTTTCATACACTTGGAAAACCTAAATTCTATTTCCGCGATTCATTGGGGTCATGGTTCATAACAATCAGTGGATGCCCTCGCGGATCATCTACGGATGCCTGTTGGTGCCATCAAGTTCATGGATTTGTTGTAACTTATTGGTACAACGTCGCGTATTATGTACATTATGCTGTGGTGTGTCTTCATTATGCTCGGTGCTGTGATGTGAACTTCATGATTTGTTCAATACGTAAACTCCATTTGAAGTTAGGATTGCTCCGGGGTTGGTAGCAAAAGTGTGAAAAATGATGCTTTCGAAATATTAAAAAAAAAATTATTCCTGTGGTTAAGATGCGCTGACAAAATCCACACGTGTGCATACATGAGTTCGTTGCCGATTATCCCCACGAATATATTGCAAACTTCAAGCGTACTATAAAACACACCTATCGTTCAAGTCAACTCATATTTTCCACCGGATCATCATAACTTATCCATCAAAGTATGTAGCTGTTATGGTAACTCATATGTTGTGCATCAGTGAGATATGTGATGAATGAGGGAAACCGTACGAGACGAAATAATTCACATCTTGTATTACGCTTGTATTACACCTACTTAGCTTGTCAATCAAACAGTTATACCCGAAAACTGCTGCTATCCGCCATTTTGTTGATCAAGCTTTCCAGGGATATCCTTGCGAAGTAAGCTAACAAACATAACAATGTTCACTCTCATTATTGTTGAATTGGACCAAGTGGACCCTGAAGGATAATTCCAAAAATGTCATTGGGTCAAGCGGAACATTGCATCCCACCTCAGACACGTTAGTTCAACCCTTATTGTATATAATTAGATAGGAATGGATGTTATAAATGCCATTCTGTATTATTTAGTTATTTATTTGAAAGAAAACAGTAAATACTACATCATTTTACCAACTCTCGCTCCCAGGTTTTATGCCCTTAATGCAGGCTATCAAACTTTGAGGAGCGTGCGTCCACCTCCTCCCGTCGGGTCTATCTGTCACTGGAAGACATCAAATATGTGAAACTAATTCTACTAAAATAAAGTACGCCTACTTTGTACAGTGTTAATCTTTTTCCTTCTATAATTATCACGGTGGGTGCAAAGTTATGTTTAAAGCAAGATGGTTTATATTCAATGTATTATACCTACCAATATGAATTATTCTCGAAATGTCTTCAAAGTTTCTCGTGTCCAGTAAGTTTCACCCACTACTGGATACATACAGTATATACTTGACAGAAACTGTAAAAGGCAAGGTATAATTAACGCAAACGCGACGTGTAGCAGGTCTGTCATGTAGTTAACGGTTGATACAAAATAGGTGTTTCTCAGAGCAGAAACACCCAAATGCTATTTTCGTCGCACAATGAGAAGTTCATGGTTCATGGTAACAGTGGCTGCTACGGATGCCTATTTATGCCATAAAGTTCGTGACTTCAAGAACAGTGTTCTTCATGTACAGCGTCGCGTACAATTTTAATTACACAGGTTGTGTAAAATCCTACCCTATTGTAGATGGACTATAGAATAAAATACTAAACACGTGTTAGGTAAAACATTACTAAGTAATTATATTAAATGTTACTTCGTTGAAATTGTATGAATTGTAATATAGGAGTCTACTCGTGAGGTAATACTTTTGTGTAGAAGGCAAAATGCCGACTGACTTCAACGCCAGTATAAAAATACTTGAACATGTCCAAAATCCCCTAGAAAAGGGGAGGGTGGTAGGCGTGTCGCGCGAATAATCGCCGAACGTGGGGTAGATATCTTCCCCTGAAAATAAATCACATAGGGCAAAATAAAAATACCAGCCTGTTTGATTCGGTGGTCTATCTGCCGACTAATTCAGTATACGTTAGACTTTGGAAAGTCTAATCGTCACCAAGGAAAGAAATGTATTATATTAATTAAAATGTTTTGTTGCAAATTATTATTTAATGTTATAATAATAACTAGGTAATAATGGAAATTGTTTAATGTTGTAATTATAACTATGTCTTAGGTCATTATCTCTTAGATTCTTATTACATATCATATGGGTAACAAAGATACGATGTTTAAATTTGAGATATTATATATCATAAAACTATAAAATGTTTCATCACAAACCGTGTGCATGTTTGTTAGAAAACAACGAACAAATGTTCCAAGTTTTAAGTTTGTTTTACAAACAAAATGACGGATTTGACATTTTCGAAGATGAAAGCTACCACTTTAAAGGAAATAATTCCTTGGGATGATTGAAACGTGTACAAGCTTTACATCAATAAATTGTTTAGATAAAAAATCGTTTATTTGATAATCTGGTAATGACCAATGTAATAATGATTCCCTTTAATGTAAACATCGGCTGTTACATTGTCTATATACACAGCATCGATCCAAAAGGCCAATGTTCAATGGTACATTATCATTAATATTGAGATAATCCTGTCCGATTCAAGCTTATTCGGTAATCACTGAATTTAGGTAAAACTTGTATCTTTGCATGGTGAAGAGGATAAGTAAGTAAGACTATTTGCGGTGACACCATGTGCAATTCTCTATTGAGTAGTAATTAGTTCTGAAAAGAACTGGAGGTTACAACTCATGATGATGTGATGTGAACTTCGTTATTTGTTCAATACATAAACTCCATTTAAAGCATTGGTCAATATATGGAACACCTTTACCAGTCCGTTCTGAGGATGCTGCTGCTGAATTATTCATAAACCTCTAGCAAAATTAATAATTTATGTCTGCAAATTTATTTTAACCAATGACAGTAAGTAAAATGTTGGGCTCGTCTATATTTAAATAAGTGATACCATAACTAATTACTTATCTAATGCATTATGTATTATGGTTTCTCTACCAAATCATTAGCGAAGAAAGCATAAGACCACAGAACGGACTGTGTTAGTCTGGGTGTAGGTGTTAGAAAAGTTTCCCAGAAATTAAATCACTCGGGGGTGGGGGGGGGGATACAAGCCTGTTTGATTTGGTGGTTTGTCTGAGGCTCAATATTGTTATGGTGTGTGTCGTCACCACTACAGAACAAAGTCATTAATCCTGTTGAACATTGCACCCATTCACTGATTTTTTTATCATGATACAATGTTTTGTTTTGTAATATAGCTATTGTAAAGTGTCTAATGGTGAACAGTCATTATTTAGACCCTTTGTTAAACTTGTCTTGTTCTTGTTAAATGTCCTTTGATATCGTCTGTGTGATAATAACATGTTTAAATGTATTATTTATGATTTACTACAGACTGTAGCTCTCTCACTGTCCAGAATCATTTGCTGTGTGAATTAAGCGCCCGTAAACTATGACATAGAGTAGGCAAAAGCCTTCTGGAAACCAGTATACAGGTGATTCCACTTACTGGTTTTGAACGTGAAGCTCCATTAATAACCTATATTATAATAGGTTTTATGCACATTTCCTAGCAACGTAAAAACATATAAGTATTTATCATTTTATATATGATGAGCATTGGCTCATAAATATGTAGGCTTATCGTGCAACAAAAATATAAATCAATAAATCAATAACAAATCGTGTAAAAGAAAATATCCTCAAAATTACTTGATCGTATTTCATGCAGTCAGCGCAAGCAGTGCACTTTCTGAATTGTTGTCGCCGGGTACTGTAGAGCAATTTAGTACTTTTTTAATATGTAGACAGCAGGGATATTGTACATGTTGTCACACGATGAGAAAGGAGTAAAGTATCAAATAAAATGTCAGATTTATTTTTTATTTTTATTGATTTATTGTTTGGGCAAATTTGTGTTTATAAAGTTAATTAAGGTAATTGAATGTTTAATGTTGCATATTTTATGGGTTACAAAGATGCAGTGTTAAAATTTAATAAATATACATGTTTTATACAGTATGTCCCAAAAAAGTGTCACTCTAACTATTTCTGAAAATATACCAAAACCACGAAATAAATTTTGGAACTTTTTCAATTGCACAGATACTCCTAATCCTTGGCCTAAACACCTGTGAGTTTTATGTAATCACAGGTGTTTAGGCCAAGGATTAGGATTATCTGTGCAATTGAAAAAGTTCCAAAATGTATTTCGGGGTTTTGGTATATTTTCAGAAATAGTTAGAGTGACACTTTTTTGGGGGACATACTGTATAGACGATGTTACCAATAACATGCTTACAAAAAGAGCCCCAAAAGGTCAATCTGCACCGGACTCAAAATGTACACTGGTCTTTGTCAAGAAACCATAACATCTGATATTTTGAGATCTCAGCAAAAAAAATTAAAAAAATATGTGGAGAAGTACAAAATGTACAAACTCTAAAGGTAACACAAAGTGTAAACAAGGCACATGGTACAGAACTTTAAAATGAATGTACATCATTTTTAATAATTCGGAACTTTGATAATCTGGTATTTATATATGGATTGGTGAAATTCTTGCGTCGGGAGATAATAATCTGGTATTTGTTGTACCTTCTCTTTAAAGGCAGTACACAATTTTAGTAAAATGTTTGTAAATGCAACTTACAGCAAGAGATATGTATACAAGTTTAATCTTATTTCGTTCTGTCGTTAACGAGAAGATAGTAAAAAATCCTTCAGATTGTTTCCCATCATTCCAACGTGGAATTTCTTCGAATGACACAAGTAACTTTAGACGAAATAATTGTTAACGATAGCTCCCGATACATAAATATTTCAAGGAATGTCCGATACCATTGTCAACTTAAAGATCATACAAAATGGTAAATATTTTCATGGTAATGGTAATTATAAGTAGGAATTACCAAAAATAAGACTTTAATTATTTTTATTTAACCCTTCAAAAAAACCTATGGAAATGTACTTCGCCACTGCCGCGAACGACAGGCCCAAAACAAAAGCCGTCGGGGACACTTTCACTGAGCCTATTTTGATGACGTACATTTACGGGAGGGCGAACGCAAATGTTTACTGCGGTACGTTTTGTACACAAAGCATATCACATCGCGTACAGCTGCAAAAATAAGTTTACCAATTACGACTCCCAAAAGTTTCCAAAGGTAGTACTGACCAATTGTGTTGTTCATCATCGTCGTTTGATGGAGATTATACTGATGCCAAAGCCAGTGATATAAGTGACATAGAATCGTATCAATTGAGCCCAGAATGGATAAACCGGACGAAATCCTTGCGAAAATGGCGAAGCCGAAGGAAGTTCTTGAGTCCGGCATAAGCGCTCATATCGATGGTACCCTATTTTTAGTGCTTTTTACGAACAAATATTCTGAGAGCAACTAAAGTTTTGAATGTCCAGTATTTGATTCGTTGAATTTTGTTCTCAGTGCAAAATGTGTCCAAATTGTTCTTGTTTTGTGCCGATAAAAAAAAATCATACTTTGGTGATCTTGCCGGTGCACGGACGCACACACAATACATGAGTTGCACGTCAAGGTGAATCCCATACACACATGTACATGTACGACCATGGACAACACGGCGGCAGCCAGACCATTGTTAAGACGGCTCCTGTTGAGCTCCTGTAAAAGTACGTCATAAAAACAGGAAAAATGTGTGCTGCTGCCACGGGCCGCAAATGTCCAACAGACTTCGCGGATGTCAACCGCTGGAATGTTGGCTGAAAATCATGATTTTTTCAGCAATTTCTGATTTGTTTTAAAGTTTTTTTTTGAATTGCATATAAATAACTAAATACATACTGAACAATTTTGAGTAAATAAATCAAGGCACTTTGTATGGATTATCGTTTTATGTGATCATGTAAGTTTTTCAAGAATACCAATAGTGGATAGTGGCTTCAAATGTAAACAGCTGATACATGGTCTATACAACATCGAAAAGGACAATGTTTGAATTTACGCGTGATATTAAGATATTCCGATACAATTTAGGTTGACCACATTTTAATGAAACTTTTTAGTAATCAGTAAATTACGACCATAAAAGCCCGCCCAAATGTAATATTATGGCAACAAAAGGGTTTATTACATTTTCATTATGAATTAGATCCATGGTCCTACAGTCACCTGTTGACGTATGTTATAACGCTACCACTACAATAATTTGTTGTTTTGACTTGTTAAAGTTTTATTGTTTTAACGAGCCGCTGAATTTTGGGCTCCAAGTCACAATAATCATACCCGCTGAAAGATCTTGACGGAGTGTCTATCAGCAACCACAAGGTCACCGGTAGGAGTGAATGTCATGCCTACAGAATTATACAATTCATGAGCTACACGGCCGATGTGTACTCCATCTGGATCATAATGATGTATCTCACAGTTTCCTCGCTTACCGAAATGAACAGAAACATAGATGTCCCCAGCATCGTCGCAGCGCACACTGCTGGGTTTCACTGGTTTCCCGTCGATGGAAGGGCTGATATTAAACACTTCATTACCCATTAAATCCACACAAATACATTTCCTGTTCTTGAAATGAGTAAAGATCATGTGCTTATTGCTGCTTATAGCCAAATGCGTGAAATCACGAATCATGTCATGTGATATAGATGTAATCAAAGATCCATCCTGATGATGGAGACATAACACATTTCTTCCACTGTCAGCAACTGCTACCCGATTATTATTGTCTACAGCAATACCATTCAGCACACTCTTTGAATGTCCCTCTGCGTCATCTTGTGAGGGTCTGAACTGACGAATAAATTCCAGATTATTGTCATACACCTTCACATTCTGTCCATCAGTAACCAGAAGCATGTCATCACTGGTCACTGCAACACCCCGCGGTGATTTCAGTTTACCTTCCTCTGTCTCACTATGAACGCCTGTAGTTTTATAACATCCAGTTGAGGTGAATGTTGATAATCGCTTGCTTGTATCTACTACGACAATGTCTCCATTGCTGAAACAAGCAACTTCCGCGGCAAATTTGAATTCTCCGTCACCCTCTCCTTCCTTGCCAAACTCTGTCTTCAGCTGCCATTTCTCTTCATCTAGTATTTCACCGAGATCTGCATCATGAACGACATCATAACATTTGAACCCGACGAATGACTGGCTATGCTGCGCCGATTCAAACTGAAGATCCTTGTGGAATTCTAAGTTATGCATAACCTTTGGCTTGAGGTCCAATAACTCGAAATCGTCGGCTTGTTGCATTAAATCATTGACCAAAGCTATGATTTGCTCTGCTCGGTTCATCTTGTCACGATTGGTGTTCATTATTTTCTCATATACAGCACCTCTTTCTTGACCGATCTGTTTGACTTTATCTTGAAGGAGTCGAGATTTATTTTTGATTTTAGAAATCTCCTCTTCCTCCTTAGCCGAAATATCATGACAAGCTCGGGCCACCATCAAACCCAATCTGTTTCTTGAATGCTCTACCGAGTCAGTAACGACTTTAAATTGTTTTTTGCTCTCTTCAAACTGTTGGAAAATCTCTTCAACGTCTTTACGGTACGATTGAACACAAACAGCGATTTGACTTAACTCGTGTTCTGCTGTCCAGTGATCAAACGCGACACATTTTCCGCAGGCCAGCACCTGACACGTGTCGCAATAAAAACACAATTCCTGGTTTGTGTGCTTCCTGCATGTTTGAGATTCAGTTTTTCTTGTAACTTTTGGAGAGCTATCTTTTGACGGGGCTTCGCATGCTGTGACAATTCGATGAGTTTTGGTATGTGCTTCTAGGCATATTTGGCAGAATTTTGCGTTGCATTCTAGACACTGTGAGATGGCTTCCAATCCTTCGTCACATCCTTCACAAGTCGTTGTGGGCAATGCTGTATCTCCTTGGCACTGCTCCTGTCTGTTGACTTCATCGACAAGAGAATTCAAGAAAAAACAGTTTGCTAGACTTGACAAACCTTTATCTGGAACTGCTGTCTCCTGCCTGCAAAGTGGGCAAACAATATTATCTGTCTTCGGATCCTGTTTTTCAACAAGTTCTTCAAGGCAATTCAAGCAATAGCAATGAAGACAATCCAGAATTTTCGGATCGGTAAAACGAGTGAAGCAGATTGGGCATTCAATGTGTATATGACTAATCTTGCACGTCTGCTCAGATAGGGGTGCTGCTTCAGCCATCGCTTCATAGCCATTGACCTGTAATACAAATAAAAGAACGTTGAAGCGTTATAAGAAAGAAAGAAATCTTTACTTAACATCGCGCCAGCTCAGTAGTTCAGCCTATTAATTATTCTTATTTTGGTTGTACGTAAGCGCTAAAACCCAACCATTCATTGAAATTAACCCGTTTTACATAACTAGATTTAAGCCCAGATCTTGAAACACACATCTTTATGGAATTCACTTGTCTAACTATGTAGTTGGGTCTGTCCACACTAATGGGTTCAAAAGTGTGACATTTTAGAAAAACATGGGTCGTTAAAATAATAAAATGAAGTACTTTGTCATATGTTTTCTGTGTTCATTCCAAAGTGCCTTGGGGATTGTGCTTTTCACATATTAAGACAACTTTCTCAGTAATTAAGTAATTACAAGGGGTCTTCTTTAAGATGTTATGTTTGTAACGTGGACAGACATTTAACCAGAAATTGACTAGAAATACTAATAAAAGAGATTTATTTACAATGCTATTCCCCTTAGGATTGTTACCTGAAAAAATCAAAACAATTAAACAAAATAACAGGGGATCATTTTCAAAATTTGTCATAAATTGTCTGTCCACATTACATACGTGGTATATTTCATATGCTAATTTCTAAAATACCCAGAAGATGTCTTAGTTTTGGCTCATAACAATCCGAAAGGGGTTAGGGATGTAAATGAAAAAGCATTTCAGTATTTAATTCTATTATCACTTTCCTGTCAATATTAAAACAAAATGTCTGTCCATCTTACAAACATAATGTCTTAAAGAAAGATGATCCTACAGTTCCTTAAGTACCAATACTATTTTTTTTAAATTTGGTATGCACAATCATTAAATGCTAAGGAATGTTCAGGAATAGATTGGGACAAAATAGTTGGCTTTATTTGACCCTCCCATGTCACTCCAATAGTTATCATATGTACCCATTCGTGTGGAAAGACCCAGTACTAAATAACTGAAATACAAATTACTGTGATAAATATGGTTTTACTAGATGTTGATGTTGTAAAGCCCGTTTTAACGAGTACTTTCTGACAAATTAACCCTTTTTAGTTTCTGGGGGGTCACAATCTTTGTTTTTTTGTACAGAATTACCAACATCGCAGTAAAAAAAAAAAACCTATACCGGTCATCTTAATGACGTCACAGTTTTGCTTGTAATAAAGAGAACAAGCGCACCCTGAGTCCCTGAAGCTCGGTTCGAACTGGATTAAAAAAAATAATCATCATAAAATATTGTTTATTATTATTTTCTACTGCAATAATTTTATCAACTCGCAACTTGTTTGACCCCAAAAGCAGGGTGATGCTGTGCACCCCGGGGTGTCTCCATTTTTGTGAAATCCCAGATCCGACACTGCCTGAATGCCCCCCCCCCCCATTCGAAGTAGAGATCGACGTCCATGACTAATGTCATTACTCCTTTTATCTCTTAAGTCTTATGTATCAAACTTACCGTTATCTAAGTATCCACAACAGTTTTCTAACTCGAATCCACCTGTAGTGATATGTCTATAATTAACAACACACGGTAACTAAACGGCAAGGTACATTTAACGGGAACGCAACAACTGTTTGTATGTATTCAGATGTCATGTGTATAGTAATCCTGTGTGTTTCATACACTTGGAAAACCTAAAATTCTATTTCCGCGATTCATTGGGTTCATGGTTCATAATAATCAATGGATGCCCTCGCGGATCATCTACGGATGCCTGTTGGTGCCATCAAGTCATGGATTTGTTGTAACCTATTGGTACAACGTCGCGTATTATGTTCATTATGCTGTGGTGTGTCTTCATTATGCTCGGTGCTGTGATGTGAACTTAATGATTTGTTCAATACGTAAACTCCATTTGAAGCTAGGATTGCTCCGGGGTTGGTAGCAAAAGTGTGAAAAATGATGCTTTCGAAATATTTAAAAAGATTTTTTTATTCCTGTGGTTAAGATGCGCTGACAAAATCCACACGTGTGCATACATGAGTTCGTTGCCGATTATCCCCACGAATACGTTGCAAACTTCAAGCGTACTATAAAACACACCTATCGTTCAAGTCAACTCATATTTTCCACCAGATCATTATAACTTATCCATCAAAGTATTGTAACGGAAATGGGGCTGGCGAACTGTTGAACCTATAGGGGGGGGGGGGGGCGTGAGGCATGCATAGTTCCAGAGCAACACGGTTGGGTGATTATTTGTCATATGGTACAAAGTTGCCTAGTGGGTTGTTTTGGGAAAGTTAGTAAACTTGGGGATGTCATGCACAACGAATCTAAAAGGATAAGTTAACTTTAGCTGTCAAGGGGCTGACAGGATGTGATGAGATGCAGTAATGATGTTGTGATTATCTTGTATAGTTATAAGTCATGTTAGTCTTTGGGCCGTTTTGGAGACTGCTAGCATTTCTTAATGGGGTAGGGTGAAAACATGATTACTAAAAAAGGGGAAACCATTGTATTTGGCAAGTTTATGTCAAGACGGGGTTGTTCACAACATGTAGGATAATTAATAAAGTTAGTAAATAGAACTCGCTAGAAGGCTGGAGGGCGGTATAAAACCCCAGGCCGTGGGCGAGGGAGTCAGTTTTTGGAGATGGAGTAGTTATTGTCGGTGTTTCCTGGATTGGAGATAATGTAGTTGAGTGGGATTCAAGCTAAAAGTTACTTGTACATAGTTGTAAATATTGGAGTTGGAGTGTCGTTGGACGTCTTGGAAACTTAGTGCCTCAGGAGAACGGTTCAAGGGTGCGAGCAGACACTGGGTACCGTGAGGAGCTAGGACCCCTGTTTAGTTGGATACGGCGGGGTGGTTAGACTGTGAGACGACATACTCTGAGTCACCACTACAGGGTAGTGCATGTGAGTAGAGCCAGTTAGATGATTAACGTTTTGTAAGCTTGGTAAATACGTGGGGTGGAAGAAGTAAGTGGAGTAAATAAACGGTAGATATAGCTGCCATATAGTTCAAACGAATTCTCTGGTGTGGAAAGTTGTTCTGTTATAGTCCTTGTCAGTGTAATGGGCGGTATATTTCTGCCAAACGAAGCCGGGCCTTGGCCTCTGTAGAGTGGTGATTGTTCGGACTGGGGGAAAACCGCTACAGTATGTAGCTGTTATGGTAACTCATATGTTGTGCATCAGTGAGATAAGTGATGAATGAGGGAAACCGTACGAGACGAAATAATTCACATCTTGTATTACACTTGTATTACACCTACTTGGCTTGTCAATCAAACAGTTATACCCGAAAACTGCTGCTATCCGCCATTTTGTTGATCAAGCTTTCCAGGGATATCCTTGCGAAGTAAGCTAACAAGCATAACAATGTTCACTCTCATTATTGTTGAATTGGACCAGGTGGACCCTGAAGGATAATTCCAAAAATGTCATGGGGTCAAGCGGAACATTGCATCCCACCTCAGACACGTTAGGCCAACCCTTATTGTATATAATTAGAAAGGAATGGATGTTATAAATGCCATTCTGTATTACTTAGTTATTTATTTGAAATAAAACAGTAAATACTGCATCATTTTACCAACTCTCGCTCCCAGGTTTTATGCCCTTAATGCAGGCTATCAAACTTTGAGGAGCGTGCGTCCACCTCCTCCCGTCGGGTCTATCTGTCACTGGAAGACATATCAAATATATGAAACTAATTCTAAGTACTCCTACTTTGTACAGTGTTAAACTTTTTCCTTCTATAATCATCACAGTGGGTGCAAAGTTATGTTTAAAGCAAGATGGTTTATATTCAATGTATTATACCTACCAATATGAATTATTCTCGAAATGTCTTCAAAGTTTCTCGTGTCCAGTAAGTTTCAGCCACTACTGGATACATAGGCCTACAGTACATATACTTGACAGAAACTGTAAGAGGCAAGGTATAATTAACGCAAACGCGACGTGTAGCAGGTCTGTCATGTAGTTAACGGTTGATACAAAATAGGTGTTTCTCAGAGTGGAAAAACCAAAATGCTATTTTCGTCGCACAATGAGAAGTTCATGGTTCATGGTAACAGCGGCTGCCATCGCGGATCATCTACGGATGCATATTTATGCCATAAAGTTCGTGACTTCAAGAACAGTGTTCTTCATGTACAGCGTCGCGTACAATTTTAATTACACAGGTTGTGTAAAATCCTACCCTGTTGTAGATGCACTATAGAAAATACTAAACACGTGTTAGGTAAAACATTACTAAGTAGTTATATTAAATGTTACTTCGTTGAAATTGTATGAATTGTAATATAGGAGTCTACTCGCGAGGTAATACTTTTGTGTGGAAGGCAAAATGCCGACTGACTTCAACGCCAGTACTAAAAATAATTGAACATCTTCAAAATCCCCTAGAAAAGGGGAGAGGTGGTCGCGCGAATAATCACCGAACGTGGGGAGGATATCTTCCCCTGAAAATAAATTACATAGGGCAAAATAAAAACAAAAATACCAGCCTGTTTGATTCGGTGGTCTATCTGCCGACTAATTCAGTATACATTAGACTTTGGAAAGTCTAATCGTCACCAAGGAATGAAATGTATTATATTAATGAAAATGTTTTGTTGCAAATTATTATTTAAGGTTATAATAATAACTAGGTAATAATGCAATATCTCTTAGATTCATATTACATATCATATGGGTAACAAAGATACGATGTTTAAATTTGAGATATTATATATCATAAAACTATAAAATGTTTCATCACAAACCGTGTGCACGTTTGTGAGAAAACAACGAAAATATGTTACAAGTTTTTAAGTTTGTTTTAAAAACAAAATGGCGTTTTTAACATTTTCGAAGATGAAAGCTACCACTTTAAAGGAAATAATTCCTTGGGATGATTGAAACGTGTACAAGCTTTACACTAATAAATTGTTTAGATAAAAATTCGTTTATTTGATAATCTGGTAATAACCAATGAAATAATGATTCCCTTTAATGTAAACATCGGCTGTCGCATTGTCTATATACACAGCATCGATCCAAAAGGCCAATGTTCAATGGTACATTATCATTGATATTGAGGTAATCCGATCCAATTCAAGCTTATTCGGTAATCACTGAATGTAGGTAAAACTTGTCTCTTTGCATGGTGAAGAGGATAAGTAAGACAGACTATTTGCGGTGACACCATGTGAAATTCTCTATTGAGTAGTAATTAGTTCTGAAAAGAACTGGAGTTACAACTCTTCAGTTCCTCCAGTTCTTTTCAGAACTAATTACTACTCAATAGAATTCATGTCACCGCAATTAGTCTTACTTACTTAATCACTGAATTTGTACACAGAAAAGGTGGCCCCTAAGTATTTGATGCAATGCTGATGCAGACCTATGGTATATTGCTCGAAAATCCACTACAATTATATGCTCAAGGCACACAGTCACATCAGAGCAATTAAAAAGAGAGAGAGGTGGGTCTCGGATGATGTGAGAGTACTACAAGTTTTGGATGTGAGTGGTAATTATTCAGAGAGAGTGTCTCACTGAATTTGTTTTTGGTACGCATACATTCCCGTTTTGGTTGAGAAGCTTGGAGAGATTTGGAGGCGCTGGGTAAATGATGGATCGAAAGGCGAGAAGAAGAATTTTAAAAATGATCGTTTGCTCGACAGAAAGCCAGTGAAACTGTGTGAGAATAGATGTGATGTGTTCAGTTGACCTTTTAGGGTGATGATACGTGCTGCAATATGTTAAAGACGGTTGAGCCTTTTAGTTTGAATATTGAGTAATCCAAACAGGAGAAAGTTATTAATAACAAGACGTATGCGTTAATAAAACATTCGGTTGCTTCTTGGATGACCATTAAGTTCCTATTTAGCAAGGCATGATATTATCTTACACTGTTTTATCATAGGATTCTAACACTAGATCTGAAAATAATCAGTCCAGGGAATGCAGACTTGTGTTTATTCAGGGATCGTGTAGTATTCCAAATGTTCCGTAAAAATGAAATTACACAGTAAAGCTGGCCTAAGTGACAACGTTTTATTGAAAATCGACAGGTCTGTGTATATAATGTTTTTAAATGAATGTTACACCATAAAGAAGGATAAATTGTCTACAATATAAAGCAAAAACGAAAATTATAGCATAAGCAATTAAAAAGATATGATTTAAAGAACACCGAAAATGGCATGATTTTGCTGTCGTCTTGGCAATATTCTGCCATGCGTGACGTTTGTGGTTTAAGTTCCGTCAAGAAATTTTTATTCATGGAGGTATGCGGACTTTGTGACATTGGAGATGTAGTTTGCTAAGTGTAATAATAGTGTCGTTCATAAATTTAGAAGACGGGGATATAAAAGATGAGCCGATGCTAATGTGCTCAATGTTGATTTTGTTGAGTTGATGTTTTAGCATCATTTAGCTTTGAGTGTGTGCCATCAAATACAACAGTGAGTGATCAATTAATGATAGCAAAAACTGATGTTAATGCATGTCCATTTATAAGCATATATCTATACCACCAAATGTTGACATCTGTACAGATGATTTTTTTTAAATATAACTTTCAAGTTTGAGTGTTTGCCGTGTACCAGTCTGACTGTAAATTAACAAGCAACTGAATTTCAAGTCTATCGATTGGACCCCAGGTCCAATACTCTTATCCGCTGAAAGATCTTGACGGAGTTCTGATCAGCAACCACAAGGTCACCGGTAGGACTAAATGTCATGCCTAAAGGATTATATAATTCATGAGCTACACGGCCGATGTGTACTCCTTCTGGATCATAATGATGTATCTCACGATTTGCTGGTGTACCGCAATGAACAGAAACATAGATATCCCCAGCATCGTCGCAGCACACACCGGTGAGTTTCACTGGTTTCCCATCGATGGAAGTGCTGATATTAAACACTTCATTACCCATTAAATCCACACAAATACATTTCCTATCCTCGTAATGATTAAAGATCATATGCTTATTGCTGCTTATAGTCAAATACGTGAAATCACGAATCATGTCATGTGATATAGATGTAATCAAAGATCCATCCTGATGATGGAGACATAACACATTTCTTCCAGTGTCAGCAACTGCTACACGATTATTATTGTCTACAGCAATACCACGCAGTGCACTCTTTGAATGTCCCTCTGTGTCATCTTGTGAGGGTCTGAACTGACGAATAAATTTCAGATTATTGTCATACACCTTCACATTCTGTCCATCAGTAACCAGAAGCATGTCATCACTGGTCACTGCAACACCCCACGGTGATTTCAGTTTACCTTCCTCTGTCTCACTTTGAACGCCTGTAGTTTTATAACATCCAGTTGAGGTGAACGTTGATAGTCGCTTGCTACTTGTATCTACTACGACAATGTCTCCATTGCTGAAACAAGCAACATCCCGGGCAACCTTGAATACTCGGTCACCCTCTCCTTTCTTGCCAAACTCTGTCTTCAGCTGCCATTTTTCTTCATCTAGTATTTCACCGAGATCTGCATCATGAACGACATCATAACATTTGAACCCGACGAATGACTGCCTATGCTGCGCCGATTCAAACTGAAGATCCTTGTGGAATTCTAAGTTATGCATAACCTTTGGCTTGAGGTCCAATAGCTCGAAATCGTCGGCTTGTTGCATTAAATCATTGACTGAAGCTATGATTTGCTCTGCTCGGTTCATCTTGTCACGGTTGTTGTTCAGTACTTTCTCATATATAGCATCTCTTTCTTTACCGATCTGTTTGACTTTATCTTGGAGGAGTTGAGATTTATTTCTGATTTTAGCAATCTCCTTTTCCTCCTTAGCCGAAATATCACGACAAGCTTGGGCCACCATCAATCGCGGTCTGCTTCTTGAATGCTCTACCGAGTCATTGACGGCTTTAAACTGCTCTCTGCTCTCTTCAAATTTCAGACAAATCTCTTCCACTTGTTTATGGTAGGATTCCATGGAATCGGTGATTTCTCTGTATTCGTGTTCTGCTGTCCGGTGATCAAACGCGACACATTTACCGCAGGCCAGTACCTGGCACGTGTCACAATAAAAACACAATTCCTGATTGATGTGCTTAATGCAGTTTGGAGAATATGTTTTCGTGACATCTTTTGCAGAGCCTTTGGTTAGACCCTCTTTTGACAGGATTCGATGATTCCTTAATAATTTCAAACGCAAATGGGCTTTTTCACATTCCTGACAAATGTTTGCCTCACAGTCCAGACATCGCGAGACGGCTTCCAATCCTTCATCACATTGCTCGCATATCCGCGACGGTAGTAGTTTGTCTCCCTTTAGTTGGTCCTGCTTATTGACTTCATCGACAAGAGAACTCAAGAAAAAGCAGTTTGCTAGACTTGACAAACCTTTATCTGGAACTGCTGTCTCCTGCCTGCAAACTGGGCAAACAATATTATCTGTCTTCGGATCCTGTTTCTCAACAAGTTCTTCAAGGCAATTCAAGCAGTAGCAGTGAAGACAATCCAGAATTTTCGGATCGGTAAAACGAGTGAAGCAGATTGGGCATTCAATGTGTATATGACTAATCTTGCATGTCTGCTCAGATAGGGATGCTGCTTCAGCCATTGTCGCTTAATAATCACTGACCTGTTATACCAAAAATAAGGAAAAATGTAAAGTGGCACATGAAAAGAATAATAATAATCTGATGAATCAACTCATACTAGGCTGGGTATCCGGATACCTGACCTAAACTGCCATTACCCAGTTCCATTTTCGGTTCCAGTTACCCGTAAACGACTTTAACAAAGATTGAACATGAAAGCCACACAAATGGAAGTCTCCGATCATTTGTGTGTGTGTGTGGGGGGGGGGGATGTGCATGTTACACGAGTCGTTTTTAATATAGAGGCGGGAAATTATTACAGTAACTCCACATGTATTATGACTAATAAAACAAGAGAAACTTGTGTTCATTCTGGTTATTTTATACGTTCGGGAGTATTTACGTGTTTTTACAAATTGTTTACGGGTACCCGGGTATCCGAATATTTCCAAATGCATATCCGGTTCCCGAAATAACCGAAAACGCAGAGCCTTAGAATCAACCAGCCGAATTTAACCCTTTTTGGTATTGAAATATTGAGTAAGACGTATAAAATCAACAAATAAATATGAACAAGACTGAACAGGAGGATGTGGCTGCATTTTCCGGTAATGGTGGTCATTATTGTATTCTCATAATGCATAGTTGTGGGCCACTTTCATTTTGTTAACGACACAAATCGATAAATATGTACACCCTCAAAAAATGATGTTTTGCAGATTCAAAATGCTATAGCCCTCGTCTTTCTCTTGGTCCCAAATTATCTGTGCTTATTTCTATTTTTGTAAATAAGCCAATAATTGAGATGGAATTAACGCTTGTGTAAGTGTTCCCCCACGATATTGTTGTATTATCTCCAGAATGCTATATTTTGTGATGACGACCGTTTATTTTGAACAGGTTCATTGGAATTTCTACTTTTTATTTGTAAATTCTAGCTGTAAAATGCAAAATAGTAATTCTTTTTTGCCAAATATATGAATCAACAGCACACATTTACAGCATAAATGCACATGATTATGTCTGCATTTACCAACAATAGCGGTAATAACACAATGGAAAATAGCGGTTATCTTAAGTGACATCACCCCGTATTGTTTGTAATGACGACCAATGGAAAACGAAACAAAAAAGGGAAATTTGCAAAACATAATTTATTTAAATGTATACCGTGGTCTATTACGATGACCTACGGACACGTTTATGACCTCATATGATAGATCTCAACATCCGAAGTTTTATGAAGTTGGGCTGAAGATTAAAGAAACATTGATCAGGTAGACCTTGAATGATACGGGGGGCAATTTCATGGCGTATCAATCCTTGAATCATGCTTATTAAAAAAGGAACGGGTATTTATGCCTTGCTTTGTTATTTGGAAGAAAACAAAAATACTAAATCATTTTACCAACTCATGCGAGGCCCAAATTAATGTTTTTGGCCATACAACTTTGAGAAGCATGCCTTCACCCCTTCTCCCTTGGGTCTAAATATGTCACTGTTCGATATAATTATACGAAATGACAACGATGTAACTAAATTCAAGTACGCCTATGTGTACGTTTTTTTTTTCCTTTTGCACTCATACTCATTCTATCATTATTATCACGGTGGGTGCAAACCTATGTTTAAAGCACGATGTTTCTATCCAGTGCATTGCACCTACCATTATTGTTTTTTCTCGAGATGTCCTCAACAATTTTTTCTGTCATGTCCAGCAAGTTTCACCTATGGTTTCACCGAGTAACGGATGGACCTCAACGGATTGACATCAATGGTAAACACGACATGCAGGGGTTATGTGTGAACGGGTCTTGTCGAGTAGGTGTTTCGCAGAGCAGAAAAAACCCAAATGCTATTTTCGTCGCACAATGAGCAGGTCATGGTTCATGGTAACGCGGCTGCCATCGCGGATCATCTACGGATGCCTATTTATGCCACAACGTTCATTCCTGGTTCTATGTACAACGTCGCATACAACAAAGTACAGCTTATCAACGATAAGCAAAGTACAGGTTGTGTTAAATATTACCCTGCATATGCACTGTACCCTGTATATGCACTGTACAACAACATACCAAGCAGGCGTTTTGTAAAAATTTACTGAGCATTGATGTTAATTAATTACCTCATTGATGAGTAATTCACCGAACTCCTAAGTAATCCACTGTCAGGTTAATGTACAAAATTCACCGGTAAATTGTTATAATATAGTCGCGATGAGCAGGGCCGTAATGCGAGGGTATAACATTGTATAATATAGTTATTATACAGAGACTTATGTTAAACAGGCTCATCCCCCATATCCAGAGGCAACCCTTTGGGATGTACCCCCATGAAAAGTCACCAACAGGACTACCAACAAACGGAAAACTCAAGAGCTCTGATACCTAAAAAAACATGTAATAGTTTGAGCTGCTATAATATTCCCGTTAAAAGACGTAGTTTACCTATAGAGAAACTGCATATTCGGTGTTTTCGAGTGTTTGCAGAAAACACAGAATCACTGGGACACTCGGGTTTACGAACTTGAACCAATGAGTTCCTGTTTACAAGTGTAGATAATTTATGTAAACTTCTCGATCAACGAGAATGCCCGATAACGACATGCCTGTTAGTTTACTTTAATGCAGTTTGTATATTAATTGAGTTCTGTTAAGAAATAACAGTTGTTGACAAAATGCTGGGGAGTAGGGTGTCATTGGGCGTAATAAAAAACAATATTAAAACATTAAGCGGGACCATATCCAACATTTGAATAATAAAAAAGTTCTCAGAAACTTTATAACGCAAATGTGTTTATTCAAGACTGCGTATTTCCATTTTTTCTGTAATTAAACACTTGTTGATGTTAGATATTTTAACAAGATGTTCCATATTTTACAAGCAAAACAAATCGTACACTCTTTATTAATAGGTATCCGTTCTTGGACTGATTTCTCATTCAATTGGTTTGAATCTTTGGATCACCGAAGCTGTAAGATCATGGCTATTGCGACCCCAGAAAACTCAGAAATATCATTTTGGTCTTAGTGAAGTCAGCCTGAGGGCAGAAACAAATGTCTGTAATATCTACGTGTATGTTTTGCTCTTGTATATTATTATTATTATTATTATTATTAAACAAGTCAATAAACAAGTCAATTTTCCTTTAATGCTTAAAATGTAATTTCTCTTTTGAAAGTTTATATATTGGATTCGTAATTCTTTAATAACCGAAATGATCAAGTTTTAATATAGTCCTAACATAATTATACTTAGTGTTAATTAAGCCGATAATTGAGCTAATCTTACCCAGAAATAATGATGACCGAGGTGCTGTCATTGAAAAAGTGCATTTATCGCAAATTCGCTTTTAGGAAAGATATAGAAAGAGTACTCTTTCGATAATTCCACATAAGAATTAATGCAACAATCCTGAATGTATTTTCACTATACTCTTTATAAAGGGGTAATATCGTTACGATCAATACGACATGGAATCAGAGTGCTAGATTTAGATTAACTCAGTAACTGAAAATAATACATACCCCACATGATAAGGTCATATTACCGTTGCTACTGCATAAATGAGCCAGTAATTTTTTAAGACACCGATTTCATGCCTTGTTCAAAGTCTGTTCTGATCGTGACGATATTGTCCCTTTATTGACAGAACGTTTTGATCAAAAACTTCCACAGTTTGGTTATTTAATATTGATACAAAGAGGGTATGTGTACTTGATGACATCGTGTTTCCAAATATAACCAACTATAACCAATGCTATACCTTTCCGTTAGGCCTGTTTATGCCCTTTGGTTGATTAAACTTGTTTTGTTATTGTCAAATTTATATATCCTAGGATATCGTTTGTAAATCTCTCACTGTCCACAATCACTTGCTAGGTGAATCAATTGTTCATTGGCTATGACATAAAGTAGACGGAAACTCTGGAAACCAGGTACACGCTAAGTGATTCCACTGATTGCGGATTTCCGACGTTAAACCCTATTATTGGTCTACATTTTAATATATACGTTTTCTGCGTCTTTCCTTCAACGTAAATACATATACTTTATTTAAAATTTCATATATACTGAGCATTGCCTCAGTTTTCATATCGTGAAAACAAATAAATAAATAACAAATCATGTTTTCGAAAATATCCTTTATTACTTGATCGTATTTCATGCAGTCAGCACTTTTTTAATTGTTTTAGCCAGAGCAAGCTATACCTATGACATAAGACAAAAGACTGGTACTTAAGACAGAGGGGATATCGTAATGTTGTCACACGGTGAGCAAGTACTACCAAATAAAATATTTGTAATATTATTATCATTTGTTTGGCATTTTATAAAGATTTCTGACACAATTATTGCTCAAGTTTAATATTGCATATTTTATGGGTAACAGATACAATGTTTAAATTTGATAAATATACTTGGTTTTACTTTTGTAAATATGATTTTTGTCTGCCAATAATGTTTAAATCATATACGGCACTTTAAAGGGAAGGTACAATATTTGTAATCTGGTAAATATAATACATTCTCCAAGGCCTTTGTGTAAAGAAAAAATGGCTGATGCCGGACTCGAACCCGCGACATCTCGAATACCACACGAGCGCTCTACCAACTGATCTAACCAGCCCCTATTTTGGTGGGTGGTCCACTTAAAATACCAATTATCTATTGCTCTCTCTCTATTGGCATAAGTGGACCGCCCACTAACATATGGGAAAAATTATGCGACCAAACCGTTCCGATCCGACGCGCCTTGATCAAGGCTAATACAGTCATCGCTAAAATAAGTTTTAATAGTGTTTGCCGTGTACAAGCCTGATTGTGTCAATCAGTCTGTGAATTAACATTACTTATACCCGCTGAAAAATCTTGACGGAAAACGTATCAGCAATTACAAGGTCACCGGCAGGAGTGAATGTCATGCCTACAGGATTATACAATCCATGAGCTACACGGCTGATGTGTACTCCTTTTGGATCATAATGATGTATCTCAGTACCTTCGGTACCGTCGGTATGAAAAGAAATATAGATGTCTCCAGCATCGTCACAGCAAACACCGCCGGGTTTGACTGGTTTCCCGTCGATGGAAGTGCTGATGTTGAACACATCGTTACCAGTAACATCCACACAAAGAACCCTGCTGGCCTCGTAATTTGTAAAGATCAGACGCTCCTCATTACTAACGGCTATATCACATAGATCATCAATCATTTCATTGAGTATAGTTGAAGTCATCGAAAATGTTTGAGTATTTTATATATTCAGATCAAGCTTATCACATTTTAATGAAACCATTCAATAATCAGTGAATTTCAACCCAAAAATACCGGCTCAAAAGTAATCAATATGGCAACAAATGTGTTTTCATTAAACGAATTAGACCCATATTATCAGTCAAAATTAGTGTTGACGGCTGTAATAACGCTACCGCTAGAATACTTTATTGTTTTGACTTGAGTTTTA
This sequence comes from Zoroaster sp. YZ-2022, assembly GCA_029582265.1. Lineage (NCBI taxonomy): Eukaryota > Metazoa > Echinodermata > Asteroidea > Forcipulatida > Zoroasteridae > Zoroaster > Zoroaster sp. YZ-2022. The sequence continues at coordinate 10,277,380 of CM055829.1, read as the reverse complement.
GTGTTTGATGTGAATTAACAAGCAGCTGAATTGTACAAGTTTATCGATTGGACTCCAAGTCACAATAATCATACCCGATGAAAGATCTTGACGGAGTGTCTATCAGCAACCACAAGGTCACCGGTAGGAGTGAATGTCATGCCTAAAGGATTATACAATCCATGAGCTACACGGCCGATGTGTACTCCTTCTGGATCATAATTATGTATGTCACAGTTTCCTTGTGTACTGTAATGAAGAGAAACATAGATGTCCCCAGCATCGTCGCAGCACACACCGGTGGGTTTCACTGGTTTCCCGTCGATGGAAGTGCTGATATTAAACACTTCATTACCCATTAAATCCACACAAATAAATTTCCTGTTCTCGTAATCAGTAAAGATCATATGCTTATTGCTGCTTATAGCCAAACGCGTGAAATCACGAATCATGTCATGTGATATAGATGTAATCAAAGATCCATCCTGATGATGGAGACATAACACATTTCTTCCACTGTCAGCAACTGCTACCCGATTATTATTGTCTACAGCAATACCAAACAGTGCACTCTTTGAATGTCCCTCTGCGTCATCTTGTGAGGGTCTGAACTGACGAATAAATACCAGATTATTGTCATACACCTTCACATTCTGTCCATCAGTAATCAGAAGCATGTCATCACTGGTCACTGCAACACCCCACGGTGATTTCAGTTTACCTTCCTTTGTCTCACTTTGAACGCCTGTAGTTTGATAACATCCAGTTGAGGTGAATGTTGATAATCGCTTGCTTGTTGTATCTACTACGACAATGTCTCCATTGCTGAAACAAGCAACTTCCGTGGCAAACTTGAATTCTCCGTCACCCTCTCCTTCCTTGCCAAACTCTGTCTTCAGCTGCCATTTTTCTTCATCTAGTATTTCACCGAGATCTGCATCGTGAACGACATCATAACATTTGAACCCGACGAATGACTGGCTATGCTGCGCCGATTCAAACTGAAGATCCTTGTGGAATTCTAAGTTATGCATAACCTTTGGCTTGAGGTCCAATAGCTCGAAATCGTCAGCTTGTTGCATTAAGTCATTGATTGAAGCTATTATTTGCTCTGCTCGGTTCATCTTGTCACGGTTGTTGTTCAGTACTTTCTCATATATAGCACCTCTTTCTTGACCGATCTGTTTGACTTTATGTTGCAGGAATTGAGATTGATTTTTGATTTTAGCAATCTCCTTTTCCTCCTTAGCCGAAATATCATGACAAGCTTGGGCCACCATCAATCGCAATCTGCTTCTTGAATGCTCTACTGAGTCATTGACGGCTTTAAACTGCTCTCTGCTCTCTTCAAATTTCAGACAAATCTCTTCCACTTGTTTATGGTAGGATTCCATGGAATCGGCGATTTCTCTGTATTCGTGTTCTGCTGTCCGGTGATCAAACGCGACACATTTACCGCAGGCCAGTACCTGGCACGTGTCACAATAAAAACACAATTCCTGGTTTGTGTGCTTCCTGCATGTTTGAGATTCAGTTTTTCTGGTAACTTTTGGAGAGCTATCTTTTGACGGGGCTTCGCATGCTGTGACAATTCGATGAGTTTTGGTAAATTTTAATCGCCCATGTGCTTCTAGGCATGCTTGACAGAATTTTGCGTTGCATTCTAGACACCGTGAGATGGCTTCCAATACTTCGTCACATCCTTCACAAGTCGTTGTGGGTAATGCTGTATCTCCTTGGCACTGCTCCTGTCTGTTGACCTCATCGACAAGAGAACTCAAGAAAAAGCAGTTTGCTAGACTTGACAAACCTTTATCTGGAACTGCTGTCTCCTGCCTACAAACTGGGCAAACAATATTATCTGTCTTCGGATCCTGTTTTTCAACAAGTTCTTCAAGGCAATTCAAGCAATAGCAATGAAGACAATCCAGAATTTTCGGATCGGTAAAACGAGTGCAGCAGATTGGGCATTCAATGTGTATATGACTAATCTTGCACGTCTGCTCAGATAGGGATGCAGCTTCAGCCATGTCGCAATTAATAACCACTGACCTGTTATACAAAAATAAGTAAAATTTTAAGTTGTATAGGAAAATAAACAAATTAAATGTGAAGAACCAATCAGCCAAATTTAACCGATTTTTTATTGGAATATTTGGAAATTTAATAAGACGTTTAAAATCAACAATAAACATATACAAGGCTTAACACTGAGATATGGCATTTTCCAACAATGGCAGTCATTTTTGATTGATCATAATGTATTGTTGTGGGTCATTTTCAGTGACACAAATCGATATGTTTACCCTCATTATGTTTTGCAGATCTGACATGCTGTATTTGTATTTTTACTGTTGTAGGCCTATGTCTACTCATATTGAATAGCGGGAGGTAAAATTTACTATGTCTAAAAGCCAGTGTACACTGAAGTTGGTAAAATATATGTACACGTAGTAAATAAACGCATACTTCATATGGTCGAATTAATCCAAACAGGTTTGAGATGGATGTGCACAATTGGTATTTTTGTTTATTATATGTGACCTGCTCGACGAAAAAGGGTATTAAGTCGCGCTATGCTACACGTAAAGGGCTGTTCTATGTGGAGACGGGTGAACAAATCTTCACAAACTGATTTTTTTTTTTTTTTGGTTTGTTGGCTTCTATAATATCAATATTTTCATAATTTATTTTCAGAAATATATTAATATTGATGAATAAAGATGAAAAAACTAACGTTTTTGTATGCATTGTTTTCGTCTTTCGTTTTCTCCAGAATGCAAAATGCCACAGGGGTCAAACCTGTACCAAATTAAAGCTTGTAATGTGACCAATTCAACTATATATATAACTAATTTTTTTATTTGTGCGACATAATACCATTTTTTGTAGAGCGGGTCACATATCTCCAGAACGCTTCGTCAGATCACGTTCAAATTGGTTAGCTTTTCTTAACTAGGCCTATTTGTAGGACCCCTCTCATACCACAATCAATGATGTGGGTGTATCAAGGATTGCAACTGTTTATATTGAACAGGTCAATTAAATTTCTACTTTATATTAATTTGTAAATACTAGCTGCAAACTGCAAAATCTGTTGTTTTTTAGTTTTTTTTGCCATTTGTATGGTTTGTTGTTATGATTTATGAAAGTTTATTGCCCAATATTTGAATTTACTACATAAATAGTATTATGATGCGATTATGTCTGTATATACTGTTAAAAGTTTGGGTAAAAATCTTCACTGATCAAGTTTTCCGAACAACATTACCAACAATGGCTGTGACAGCACACATACCAATGGATTACAGATTTTACTTTCAAGGGTTAATACCAGTAAACACATCATTAAATGCATCATTACTTCATGCAAATCAAGAGACGTATACAAATAAACAAATGTGAAAGATTCATCATATTTCATTGCCTTGTTAACGAGAATATAGTGAATTCAGAATATTCACGTTGGGAATTAATGACTGAATTTAATTTGAAAAAAAATATTGTATTGCACATAATTGCACTTCAGATACAAAAATGTCAAGAGAGTTACGTTAGGTACCATCGTCAACTTTACACTAAGTATGTTACATTAGACCTGTATCAGTGTTTGTTTATGTTTTTCGAGAATACCGATTGTGTGTAGGGGCCAATAAATGGTTGAAACTGCAACCTAGGTTTCCCCCTTGGTAATTAAGATCAGATTGACCCTGAGGGAAAGTAAGAAAAGGCAACAACTAAAAAAGTGGGATCGGTTGCAGGGTTCATGAGATTTCTCATGGGGATCATACCCCCACCTCATGCCTCAGGCCATGTAGACAACACTAACAACTAAATCATTTACCAATTTTTCTCAAGTTTCCTAAATACGAGGCCCAAATTAAGGTTTGTACCCCCTCTCTTTCCGAATGGCCTAGATCTGCCACTGCAAGACATTCAGCAATGATTGAATGGAACTAATTTTTAGTAGGCCCTAGGCTTATTATTTTGTCACGTTGTCTTTCCTGTATGCTATAGTATACTTTTAGCTAGGGCTGTGCCGAAACGGTCATTACCAGTTACATTTTCGGTTCCAATTACCCGTAAACGACTTTTAAATATTCGGACTTAACATTTGAGCAGTGCGAACAGAAATCTGTGACTCTTGAACAATGTTATGTTTACCACTGTTACAGACAATTATCTTTAAATTCAAGAGATTACACTCCAATAAAGAAAAGATCGATAGTATGGTATCCTTTGTATTATAAAAGTCAATTTGTTACCATTTACAGTACATGTATTTGTACACCACCGGATAAGGTTTTCAACAAAAATGAAAACGGGTATCCGGGTATCCGAAATTTCCTGATGTCGGGTATCCGGTTCCAAAAATATCCAAAAACGCACAGCCCTAATTTTAGCGGAGTGCATAGTATATTTTTTCAGTTCATGTATTCACGTGCCGTTCTCTCATATCATACTTACCATTAAGACGGTTTTCTCTAAATATCCACAACAGTGTTCTAACTCATATCTACCAAGTCGTGATAGGCCGACAAGAAACGGTAACCAAACGGAGGTATAATTATTCGGGAACGCGACAAGTGTTTGCATGGATTGTTATGTGTTCTGTGAAGCAGTAGCCTGTGTGCTTCTCATTGCTGGAAAACCCCTCAATCTATTTGCGTTGTTCAATGAGGTCATGGTTCACGATAATCTACGGATACCTATTGCTGACATCGAGTTCATGTATTTTTTTATTGTACAACGTCGCGTATTGTGTGCATTATGCTGTGATGTGTCAACATTATAATTTGTTCAATACAATGACTGTATTTATTTGAAGCTAGGGTTACTCCAGGGTTGGTAGCAAACGTTATGATAATTTTAAGGGCAATGTTTTGAATTATTGATTTGCCCATAAATCCCAATGAACATGTTGCAAACTCTGCATATCAAGCATACAATAATACACACCTACCATTCAAGTTTTATGATCATTATAACGTATAAATCAGAGTACGTAGCTGTTATGATAACTCATAATGTTGTGCCTCAGTTAGTTAACTTGAATGAGGGAAACTGTAGCAGACAAAATAGATTACCTTCTTTGTATTACACTTATCGGTCTGTCAATTAAACAGCTCAGATTGACCAATCACGTTATACTCTACACCTCAATTGCTATCCGCCATTTTGTTGGTCAAGCTTTCCAGGGATTTATGCGGGTCTTATCTACATTTGGGGTGAACAAAATTATTTGCGAGTGAAACCCTTCCACTATGGTAAAAGGCTGCTCTTACAGAACTTGATCATCCCACACTACATATCCACATCGATCGATTATGGTGAAAGCAATGTTATTTATTTATAATCAGAGTGGTAGAGTTAAAAAAAAGGAAGTTGAACTTGACTACAAGCACGTCTTTATCTTGAGCCCAGACGTGTTGTGAATGTATCGCGCTGGCTGTACCTCCACACTAGGCAGTGGAATTAGATTACAGATAAATATACCTGTGCAAGACTAGACGAGTCCGGGTGTTTTAGTGTGGACGGGGATTATTGCCAAAATAATCTACAGATTGATGTATTCAGAAGAAACTTGTGAGACGAGAATTTTCCTTGTTTCCGCAGTGTAATTATATTAACCTCGCCAGTCATTAAGGTTTTTAATTCGTAGTCGAGTGGCAGAATACAAAATTATTTTGTCGCACAATGGGGTCATGGTCAAGGGATGCAGCAACATTCAAAGTTTCTTATGTATACGAAAACATATAACAGCCGTCGAAGTAAAACATTTTGCAGAAATGTGTTCTTGCAGAAATGTATTTTTGGGTATTTTTGTTAGAAAATAAGCTTTTGTATTATGACAGAACACGGACGTAGAGGAATGTCGAAGAAGCGTAGATTACTTTTTTATTAATTGCTCAAAATCAGTGGAAATACAGAGTTCGTTTTAAATTCGGTACATGTCCAGAGCATTTTACATTATACACCTTTAATTTTACCAGTCCGTTCCGAGGACGCTACTACTGAATTATTCATAAACCTCCAGTAAAATTCATAATTTGTCTGCGAATTTATACCATGGAGTGTCGTGGCCGAGCGGTCTAGCTTACCGGACACAAGTTCTGGTGTTAGCAGCAGAATGTGGGTTCGAATCCCGGCCGTGACACTTGTGTCCTTGAGCAAGACACTTAACCATAATTGCTTCTCTCCACCCAGGGGTTAAATGGGTACCTGTGAGGGCAGAGTTGGTTGATTAGCCCTATATGCGCTGTAATGGCAGCAATTGAGCTGTATACTCCCCAGGGAGCTGAGATGGTTTCAGGAATGATTTATGAGCCTTATGAGCATTATGAGCAGGGGTAATGATACAATGCGCCTTGAGCACCACTTAGTTGGTGGATACGTGCGCTATATAAGTCAACACATTATTATTATTATTATTATTATTATTATTATTATTATTATTATTATTATTATTATTATTATTATTATTATTATTATTATTATTATTATTATTATTATTATTATTATTATTATTATTATTATTATTATTATTATTATTATTATTATTATTATTATTATTATTATTATTATTATTATTATTATTATTATTATTATTATTATTATTATTATTATTATTATTATTATTATTATTATTATTATTATTATTATTATTATTATTATTATTATTATTATTATTATTATTATTATTATTATTATTATTATTATTATTATTATTATTATTATTATTATTATTATTATTATTATTATTATTATTATTATTATTATTATTATTATTATTATTATTATTATTATTATTATTATTATTATTATTATTATTATTATTATTATTATTATTATTATTATTATTATTATTATTATTATTATTATTATTATTATTATTATTATTATTATTATTATTATTATTATTATTATTATTATTATTATTATTATTATTATTATTATTATTATTATTATTATTATTATTATTATTATTATTATTATTATTATTATTATTATTATTATTATTATTATTTCACCGGAAGCAAAATGTTGGGTTCGTCTATAGTTTAAAAAGTGATAACCATAACAGATTAGTTACGTAATACATTATGTATGAACATTTCTCTACCAAATCATGAGATAAATATAAGATCACAGAATGGACTTGTAAATGCCCTCGCGACATTGCCACTCGCAGGTGTGGTCTTTTTTCATGTGTTGTGTTCTGGAGGTATTCTGGGTTGCCGTGTGGGCCTTGACTAAAAGTTAGTTCAGTTAGGAAATAGTTATCAACATAATGACGTCATAATAAGATTCTAGATTTGATGAATGTATGGCTGAAGTGACGTGTAGCCTTTGTGTTTCACACATGACAAGGTCATGATTTCAGCAAATAACAGAAGCATATTAGGCCTACTACTCTCTTAATGGAAAATAGTGAAAACCACTCTTTCAAAGAGCTATATGGCGGACAAGTCTTTTTGGAGTGGATAAAGAGTAAAATTGGTAGTGTATAAAGAGTGAATTGGTAGCCTTTTACTGTATTTTTCACTCGAATCAGAGTGGGTTTTACACTCCAAAAAGACTTGTTCGCCATATAGCTCTTTTACATTAAGAGAGTACCATGAATTAGCGATTGGATTAAATCTTGATCGAGTGCGCAGCGCAAAGCCAAAACAGCGTGCCCCGGCGATTTTTTCTGCAGCATACGGCACTTCGTCCACTGTGCACTTACCATGCATCCGTAGTCTAAAAATTAATTTTTGACTTATTTGTTTTCCTTTAAAAAAGCCTTAACAGCTGTGAATTACTACATACAGAAAGCTTTTGCTTCAGCATTGCTTCTGTTATAGTTAAACAAGATTAATATAAAACATTATTAAAACAGTGTATAACAATATTGACAAAACCTGGTGTCAATCATATAGTACCACCTATGAAAGGCGATCGTTCTAACCACGAGACTACCATGCCACTCGAATTTGCCGCTTGAATTAATTATTGAAAAACCTTTATGAAGCCCATTTCTAAGCCATTGACGAAGCATGCTCAGTGGGGAAAGGCTAGGCATATTTTCTAACATAATGACGCCATCAGTTTGCGGCCCACTCGTTCTTTCACCAAAATGATTTCTGACGTAACATCGTTTCATCGCGCCCCTATAATGAGCATGCAAATAATAATAGGTTTGATCACAGAGAAAGGATCCTTTCTCTATGGTTTGATGAATAATAACAGGTCTGGTGTGGTCAGTCTCCACATTGAAAATCCCCCTTTTATCATTCGACAAAGGAAACTCATGCATTGGAACATCTTAATTACATTGACATATTTGCTAGAGATGAATGAGCCACAAAGCTCCAATGAGCACGCAGCAGCCAGTGGATAGCCTAATCCTTTTTTAACTTAATGACATGTTCTGAGTCTGTCGCGTAGTAAACAACTACAGTTAGGTAAGTATTTTGACTCTCTGCTGTAAAAAAAAAAACAGCATTTGGAAGTACATGTGGGTATAAGTATACCCAGAAGTCGAAGCGAGATCCATCATCAAGCAAGACCACTTGGGTTTGCAGCGTTTGGAGCAAGAATTTCCCAACCAGCTTTTTTCAGGACCACCACACGTTAAAAAGACAGATTACATAACCTGTCCTTAATTAAATTTATTCAAATAATATCTTCCAAGGTTTTCAACAGTTGCGGGTAAAAACGACACACCAAAATTAATTGTATGCACTACAGGTTGGAGAAGAATTGGAAATTTTAGTGGATCGGAATGGCATCCATGTGAAATAGGATTGTCATAACGGACGTAAACAATTCCAAACTTATTCTGCCCTGTGCGTGTGCTTCTACTTTCAAGGAACTCATTTATTTAACCTTTCTCTCACTTGTTCAGAGCACATTTTACTACTAGTTGAGATCACATGAAGGCCGCGTTGCTGTCTATGATGGATTTTGACGTCTCATTGCCTTTCTTCATGTTAGTGTGGTTATCGTTTTGCGTGAAGGGTAAGTTTCAAAAGCCTATAATATTATTAGCTGCAAAGCCAATATTATACACAATTATTAGTAATGTTGACAAATATCTGATGATCACAGTTTTATATGAAACTTTGTGTACGTCTGAGGTGCAACCATTTTAGTAAAATACGTATAAGGAAAACAATTTTTTCACCAGAAGGTTTCATCTCCAGGATCCAAAATTCAAAGTAAGAATAAATATGAACAATTATTTCTCTCTTGTACCAATTTAACAACAATTATAGCGTTTGAGATAACCTCGTTAATATGATATGACCAATGTTGTACCTACCCTTTAAGAGTTCAGTCAGTGAAAACTCGTCCTTTGGACAGTGACAAACTCGGTGCTTGTGTTCTGTTTCAGCTGTTGATTTTCCAAATCAATAACTCTAAACATGTACCGGTAAATTATCGTATCCGTCATATGAACGCTTCCACCGATAACACTCAAATTTATTTATTTTTCCTAACTAATTGTTAGGAACTCGTATCAAAATCATTTATATGGGGACCATTAAATTTTTTTTTGACCAATGCAGTTTTTGCCCATCAGTGTATTAAATTTGGGCCAAAATCTCATTTATTGCTGAATCTAATTATGATTGTTGCCAAGTCGTAAAATTGCACATTTTAAAGATATTAATTATTATTACTTTAAGATTGATTAACCCTATGAGGGGGGCGGGGCGTCGCACAATATGCCCTTGAGTGTATTCTTTGCATTCTTTTTTCAATTTTTAAACAATTTTTGTTAAAGAAATGTGATGGGCATTTGTCACATTATCATATCAGATGCGTTACGGAAATTCAAAATGGCCACCACAGCCGGTGGCCATCTTGGACTTTGTCTTTTTATTCTGTAATGTTGGGGTAAAACATAGTTTTCATCGCGCCCCTATAATCGGCTTGCAAATCATAATAGGTCTAATGAATAATAATAATAATAGGTATGGTTATGGTCAGGGGTTCCAATGCAAGAAGATGAAAAATCCCCCTTTTATCATTCAACAAATGGAACTCCTGCATTGGAACATCTTACCATTGACATATCGGCAAGAGATGAATGAGCCACAACAATTCAAAGCCCCAGTGAGCACAGCCAGTGGTTCGCCTAATCCTTTTTAATGTTCATAGACATGTTCTGAGTCTGTTGTGTAGTAAATAACCACAGTTAGGTAAGTATTTTGACCCTCTGCATTTGGAAGTACATGAAGACACAGTCCCGAGTGGCGATTTAGTTATGTAATTTTGAAGAAAACATAATCGGTTTCGAGTTGGTTTGGAGCTGACTTACTAGGTGCCGAGTGGATGTCTATTTTTCGAGGTGCCGAGTTTCACTATTTAATTTTTTTTTTAAAGAAATGTTATGGGTATTTGTCACATAATTAGATAAGATGCATTATGGGAATTCAAAATGGCCACCACAGCCAGCGGCCATCTTGGATTTTGTCTTTTCATTCTGTTATGTTGGGGTAAAACATATTGAGTTTTCTCAATGGACGTTTCTTATTTTTCATGCCAAGGAAGGATATAGAAATGCCACTTCATCCTCGGACATGAATTCCAGGCCCCAAAAAGCCGACAGCCATTTTGATTTTTCAAATGACAAAAACGTATATTAGCGGGGTTTTTTTCGCCTGAAATTGGGGAAATAATGTATTACAGCACCCCAACAATGACCCCAGGGGAAATCTGATGTAATTTTTGTTGCCATGTTTTATGAAATTTGGCCATAGAATACAGAAAATGATACAAATACGCTTTTGGGGCAAAAACACATAAACACACCTTCTAGTGGTGAGTTTGGAAATTATTTTACATTGCCATGTAGGTTTTGCTAGAAGGAACATTCTTGCCAAGTTTCATAAAAATCAGCCGAGGACTTTGGAACATACAGATGGGTGCACTATGAGCCCCCCCCCCCCCAATAAAAAATGCCTGGCCCTGATCTATCATCTAACTTTTAGGTAAATTAATAAAATGCAAAGTCTTTATTCTTTTTAAGTTATTGTAAGATTTATTTACAGAAAATCCATCTGAATGATATTCTAAAACATAAAAAAAGTTTGATTTTACATTTTGAATGGTCGGCGTTGTTATATTGCCAGTTTCGTCTTTATAAACATGCATGCAGCAAAAACTGGGCTCTGTGGAGGCCGCCATGTTTGATTGTATTTACCACACATTATTTTCGGATTATATGAACGAGGCATTCCGGGTCTCAACGATGACGTAATGCGTATATTTCAGAGCTTTCTAATCATAAAATTGTCGTCAAATTCAAATAGATTTAGAGATAATGTGCAACATATATGACAAGCAACATCGTGTTTCGACATTTTTATATATATTTCTTCAATTATACATCAAAATTCCGTGGTCCAAAAGAGGGTATCACGATTTGAAACAATTTCACTGTTCATCCCATGGTCTAATAATTATCCAAATAATTCGCTATTTTTTCTTATCTGACTCGATTAAAAAGCAGTTATGTATATACCAAGTATAACATGACCTACAGATTTGTTTTAAGGAGCACAGTACACTGTGGAATTTAATTTCAAAACTATTAATGCAGCGTCTCAATGTAGAATTTATTTTGATTCATTTGATAGATCTAGTTCAAGTGAACATCCCTAACAAGTTTTATGTTAATTGACCGGTAATCAGAGGATATAATTATGGAGGAGCAGTATATATGTAATAATGTGCTCCCATTATGTATTATGGTTTCTCTACCAAATCATTAGCGAAAACAACAGAACGGACTGGTAAAGGCTAGTTAAGTTAATTATCGACATAACTACGTCATTGTAATCTAGATCATTGATGAATGTATGACTGAAGTGTCGTGTGTTACTCATGACAAGGTTATGATTTCAGTGCAAGTAAATAACATAAGCATGTTACTACCAAGAATTAAGACCGAGCTCAAAATGTAAACGGAATGGACATCAGTGGCTTGTATGTACGAAAGGTTAGTGAAGAACAACACTGTAAAAAAATTCTGTAAATTTACATCAAAAGTGATGGAAGCAGCATCGCCAGACACTTTGTTGTAAAAATACAGATGTTTTTGTTTTTTTAAGATAACGCCCCAATTTGCTTTTATAGTTTACAAAAATCTGTAAAATAATTTTACATCCATAATGTTAAAAATACAGGCAATTTGTTATATGAAATCCAAGAAAATGTAATTTTTACATTTAAAGTGTTGTGAAAATAAACAACATACTGTTTCTGTGAAATTCTCTCTGTAAAAATACAGATTTTTTTTTACAGTGAATGGAAATTTACTGGATGGGAGTGGCCTCCATGTGAAATAGGGTTGTCGTAACGGACGTAAACATTTGCAAAACTTATTTTGTCCTGTGCGGGTGTGCTTCTCATCCCAAGAATATCCTGTGCGGGTGTGCATCTCATCCCAAGAATATCAATGTCACTAATAGTATTCCTCTTGGTATCAGTGACCATAATATGGTCTTTTGTAACAGGAAAATTAATGTTAATATCAAAGTTCCTCCCAGGGTCTCAAGCGTCAGAAATTTCAAAAAGTTTAATGAAGATCGGTTTTTAGAAGACATGCTTCACATGCCTTGGCATGTGGTTGAAAACATCACTGATATTGATGGTGCATGGGGCGCTTGGGAACATATGTTTAACGATGTTTGCAATATACATGCCCCATACAGGCAGATAAGGCAGAAGAGGAACTACATGGCACCATGGATGACTAAAGATATGCTGGACCTTGGACGTAAACGTGACTCTTTACGATCTAAAGCGCAAAAAACAGGTAACTCCAATGATTGGCTTGCTGCCAAGCAATTGCGCAATCAAGCTAATAACTTAGCTAAACATCTTAAAAAGAAATATTATGAAAACGCAATCGCCAATAATTCAAGAAACTCTAGGAAAATGTGGTCACTGGCCAAGGAGGCCAGTTCCATTAAGAAAATAGCTACCTTGCCAACCAGTGCCAACATAAATAAACATAAGCTTGCTAATGACTTTAATAATTTTTTTGTCAGCATTGGCTTGGAACTAGCACAAAATTTTGAAGTGCACGTCACTCCTAATCATGAAGAGCCTTCTTCTGTCAAGGAGGACATCCATGTGTTTAATTTTACTTCTATTACAGCTCATTTTGTTAAAGAACAAATAAAACATATGGACCTTTCCATTGCAACAGGAATTGATGGAATATCTTGCAAATTTCTCAAGATTGCCTGTTCTGCCATCTGTCCTTCCCTTAATCATCTTATAAATAAATCTTTAGCTGATGGTATTGTGCCACAAGGATGGAAAACAGCTAAGGTTACTCCTGTATTTAAAAATGGCGACAAGGAAGAGTATTCTAATTACAGGCCGATCTCTGTTCTACCATCAATTAGTAAAATCCTTGAGAGAGCAGTGTACAACCAGCTGTTTAGTTTTCTTAACAATATTAATTTCTTTGTAACAGAACAATCTGGTTTCAGACCACGCCACTCCACGCAAACTGCAATCTTAGATGTCACGGATCACTTATTAAATAACATTGACTCTGGTAAGGTGACAGGTGTTGTGTTTCTAGATCTAAAGAAAGCCTTTGACACCGTTGACCATAACATTCTCCTTTCCAAACTTCTCAGCTGCGGTGTCAAGGGCCTTGAACTAAATTGGTTCGTCTCTTACCTTTCAGGAAGAAAACAGTCCACCCAAATCAACGGCATAAGTTCACCTCTTGCTGATGTGAGTGTTGGGGTCCCACAGGGATCTATATTAGGACCGCTTCTTTTATTATATTTATTAATAGCCTTCCTTCCAGTATTACTCTTCCAGGTACCAAAGTTAGTATTTATGCGGATGACACGATGATTATGATCGATGGCACTTCCCGGATGATATTAAATGTAACATGGTGTCGGCAATCAATCAAGTGGCTCAATGGCTCAAAAACACAAACTAACTTTAAATGTAAGCAAAACTAAGTTCATGATTTTTGGAAGTCGTCCACGTCTATCCACTTTACCCAAGTTCAGATAGTAGTTAATGACGTGACCATCGAACGAGTAAATCATTATAAGTACCTTGGAGTTATTCTGGATGAGCAACTGACATGGGCCGACCACACTGATTATATTGCCAAAAGATCTCGCAGAGAATAGGGTTTCTAAGACGTTGTGCAAAACCATGTCTTCCCAGTTCCACCTTCAACATGTTAAGTTCAGCCATGGTTATCCCATTGTTCGATTACTGTGATGTGGTATGGTCCAATTGTGCACACTGTCATTCTGACAAGTTGCTCAAACTACATAATCGTCTTGCAAGATTAATCCTTAATGCACATCCGAGAACACATATTAATGATTTACATGAAGCGCTCTCTTGGTCATCATTACAATCTCGCTGGGAAAGTCATAGAGTATGTCAGGTATATAAATGTCTTAATAACCTTAGTCCAGCGTATCTTAATGCACGCTTTGAAATGCCATCTCATACTGCCAATACTCGTTCTAAGTCAAACGTTTTATTACATCTGCCCATTGTTCCCAAGACAAATGCCGCCAAACACACATTTCAGTATTGTGGGACCCTGGGATGGAACAATTTGACCACAGCCCAGCGAAAGGCTAAGTCTTTAAATGTTTTTAAAGCCCTCTTAAACTAATTTTTTGGCATTTTAATTTTAATTTTAATTTTATTATGTTTTAAATTATTGTACATAATTTAAATAATTTCATATAATGAAACTATTCAACCTGCTTTTAATGTTTTTCATTTGATTTTAATGTTGATTATTGTTTATAATATGTTTGTTTCTGATTAATGAGTTTATTTTAATTCAATTCATGTCATTTCAATTTCTTAAACTGTTTTAATTTAAATGTTTAATGCAGGGCCCTTACGGAAAGCAGTTTTTTAACTGATAAGGCCACCCTGATTAAATAAAACAACAAATAAAATAAATAAAATTCTACCAAAGCCGGCCTACTTTCAAGGAACTCATTATACATGCATATCCTGATTTAAATACAGTAGGTAAACTTCTAGAAGCAGTTATGCCAACATTACCAAACGTGTAAATAGTTCTGCTCGAGGGCAAAATTTGATAAATACGACAGAACAATTTCTGTTTTCCTGAAGATGAAAACACTTCAACTCGGAATAATTTCTCATGATGATTGATTCTTTACCAATTTAACACAAATTATAGGGTTTGAGATAACACCTCGTTAATATGATAATCTTGTAATAACCAATGTCGTACCTACTCTCTAAGAGTTCGGTCAGTGACATCTCGGCCCTTGTAAAGATGGATTTAGTTTTATGTTTATTATTAGCAAAACAAATGCCATTGTGTTCTATATCAGCTCTCATAGAACTTGAGTTTGTACAATCATGATGCTTAATAGTAAGAGAAAGAGAATACAAAGTTGGCAATTCCCAAATAAGTTTAAGATTTACAATTGTGTAACTCCTGAACCTATTAAGTTGAAACCTAACTTAAAATAATATTGTGGGATATGGGGTTTATTATTTGAATGTTTTTAAGGGATGGTGTGTAGTTGGTTCAAACAATTGATATTTAAGCACATTTGTGAATAATTTGTTACAATAATCTTTCACTTTCTATTAATAAATTGTGTAACAATACATTATTGTCTAATGTCATAGAATGTATAACTGTTGATGTTCTCTAATAATCAAGAATTACTTGCTGTGTGAAATATGACATAGAGTAGACCGAAGCCCTGGTAACAAGGTACAAGATGGAGTTTCCAATGTAAAATTATATTATTGGTCTATATTGTAATCGGTTTTCTGCGTCTGTCCTATGAACGTAAATACATACAATCTATTTATAATGTTATAACTGGTAAGCGTTTCCTCACAAATATGTAATCGTATCACGAAAAACCGGGCATTTGAACTTGGTAATATTGTAAACTTGGTGACATGATGAGGAAGGGGTTAAGTGTCAAATAAGAGCCCATTTTAATAGATGATGTGTCACATGACATGTTTTCATCTCAAGGAGAAATCTCAAACTGTGGCTGACAACTTTGTTTTAATCAGTGACATTTATCAAAACAAAGTCCCTTTTTTAATTAAAATTATTATTTAATGTTATAATAATAACTAGGTAATAATGCAAATTGTTTAATGTTGTAATTATAACTATGCCTTAGGTCATTATCTCTTAGATTCATATTACATATCATATGGCTAACAAAGATTCGATGTTTAAATTTGAGATATTATATATCATAAAACTATAAAATGTTTCATCACAAACCGTGTGAATGTTTGTGAGAAAACAAAAAACTGTTACAAGTTTTTAAGTTTGTTTTACAAACAAAATGCCGGAGTTGACATTTGACAAGATGAAGTCTACCACTTTAAAGGAAATAATTCCTTGGGATGATTGAAACGTGTACAAGCTTTACACTAATAAATTGTTTAGAAAAAAAAATCGTTTATTTGATAATCTGGTAATAACCAATGTAATAATGATTCCCTTTAATGTAAACATCGGCTGTTGCATTGTCTATATACACAGCATCGATCCAAAAGGCCAATGTTCAATGGTACATTGTCATTAATATTGAGATAATCCTGTCCGATTCAAGCTTATTCGGTAATCACTGAATGTAGGTAAAACTTGTATCTTTGCATGGTGAAGAGGATAAGTAAGTAAGACTATTTGCGGTGACACCATGTGAAATTCTCTATTGAGTAGTAATTAGTTCTGAAAAGAACTGGAGGTTACAACTCTTCAGTTCCTCCAGTTCTTTTCAGAACTAATTACTACTCAATAGAGAATTCCACATGGTGTCACCGCAATTAGTCTTACTTACTTAATCACTGAATTTGTACACAGAAAAGGTGGCCCCTAAGTATTCGATGCAATGCTGATGGAGACATGGTATATTGCTCCAAAATCCACTACAATTATATGCTCAAAGCACACAGTCACATCAGAGCAATTAAAAAGAGTGGGAGGTGGGTCTCGGATGATGTGAGAGTACTACAAGTTTTGGATGTGAGTGGTAATTATTCAGAGAGTGTGTCTCACTGAGTTTGTTTTTGGAACGCATACATTCCCGTTTTGGTTGAGAAGCTTGGAGAGATTTTGAGGCGCTGGGTAAATGATGGATCGAAAGGTGAGAAGAAGAATTTTAAAAATGATCGTTTGCTCGACAGAAAGCCAGTGAAACTGTGTGAGAATAGATGTGATGTGCTCAGTGGACCTTTTAGGGTGATGATACGTGCTGCAATATGTTAAAGACGGTTGAGCCTTTTAGTTTGAATATTGAGTAATCCAAACAGGAGAAAGTTATTAATAACAAGACGTAACAAAGGCGTTAATAAAACATTCAGTTGCTTCTTGGATGACCATTAAGGTCCCATTGAGCAAGGCATTGATCTTATCTTACGCTGGTTTTATCATAGGTTTCAACACATTTTCTAACACTAGATCTGATTGGTTAAAAATGTTTCACCTCCAATCAACAGCTGTTAACAATGACCAATCGGCATGATTTAACATCAATTCAGGGATAATCTTCTGTCTTTATTTTACCGTTCAATCGAAAATAATCAGTCCAGGGAATGCAGACTTGTGTTTATTCAGAGATCGTGTAGTATTCAAAATGTTCCGTAAAAATGAAATTACACAGTAAAGCTAGCCTAAGTGACAACGTTTTATTGAAAATCGACAGGTCTGTGTATATAATGATTTAAATGAATGATTCACCATAAAGAAGGATAAATTTTCTCCAATATAAAGCAAAAAGAAAAATTATAGCATAACTGAAAATGTCATGATTTTGCTGTCGTCTTGGCAATATTCTGCCGTGCGTGACGTTTGTGGTTTAAGTTCCGTCAAGTAATTCTTATTCATGAAGGTATGCGGACTTTGTGACATTATGTAGTTTACAAAGTGTCATATTTTAGTGTCGTTCATAAATTTAGAAGACGGGATATAAAAGATGAGCCGGTATGCTAATGTGCTCAATGATGATTTTGTTGAGATGTTGTTCAGATCTTAAAATTAATGATAGCAAAAACTGAGTTTAATGTATTTCCATTAAACATATATCTATACCACCAAATGTTGAAATCTGTACAGATGATTTTTTTTTAAATATGACTTTCAAGTTTAAGTGTTTGCCGTGTACCAGTCTGACTGTAAATTAACAAGCAGCTGAATTTCAAGTCTATCGATTGGACCCCAGGTCACAAGCTCATACCCGCTGAAAGATCTTGACGGAGTGTTTATCAGCAACCACAAGGTCGCCGGCAGGAGTGAATGTCATGCCTAAAGGATTATACAATCCATGAGCTACACGGCTGATGTGTACTCCTTCTGGATCATAATGATGTATCTCACAGTTTCCTTGTGTACTGCAATGAACAGAAACATAGATGTCCCCAGCATCGTCGCAGCACACACCGATGGGTTTCACTGGTTTCCCATCGATGGAAGTGCTGATATTAAACACCTCACTACCCATTAAATCCATGCATAGCAATTTCCTGTTCTTGTAATGAGTAAAGATCATAATATGCTTATTGCTGCTTATTGCCAAATACGTGAAATCACGAATCATGTCATGTGATATAGATGTAATCAAAGATCCATCCTGATGATGGAGACATAACACATTTCTTCCACTGTCAGCAACTGCTACCCGATTATTATTGTCTACAGCAATACCATTCAGCACACTCTTTGAATGTCCCTCTGCGTCATCTTGTGAGGGTCTGAACTGACGAATAAATTCCAGATTATTGTCATACACCTTCACATTCTGTCCATCAGTAACCAGAAGCATGTCATCACTGGTCACTGCAACACCCCACGGTGCTTTCAGTTTCCCTTCCTCTGTCTCACTTTGAACGCCTGTAGTTTTATAACATCCAGTTGAGGTGAATGTTGATAATCGCTTGCTTGTTGTATCTACTACGACAATGTCTCCATTGCTGAAACAAGCAACTTCCGTGGCAAACTTGAATTCTCCGTCACCCTCTCCTTCCTTGCCAAACTCTGTCTTCAGCTGCCATTTTTCTTCATCTAGTATTTCACCGAGATCTGCATCATGAACGACATCATGAGATTTGAACCCGACGAATGACTGGCAATGCTGCGCCGATTCAAACTGAAGATCCTTGTGGAATTCTAAGTTATGCATAACCTTTGGCTTGAGGTCCAATAGCTCGAAATCGTCAGCTTGTTGCATCAAGTCATTGACTGAAGCTATGATTTGCTCTGCTCGGTTCATCTTGTCACGGTTGTTGTTCAGTACTTTCTCATATATAGCACCTCTTTCTTGACTGATCTGTTTGACTTTATCTTGGAGGAGTTGAGATTTATATCTGATTTTAGCAATCTCCTTTTCCTCCTTAGCCGAAATATCACGACAAGCTCGGGCCACCATCAAACGCAATCTGTTTCTTGAATGCTCTACCGAGTCATTGACGGCTTTAAACTGCTCTCTGCTCTCTTCAAACTTCAGAAAAATATCTTTGACTTCTTTACGGTAGGATGCCATGGAATCGGTGATTTCACTGAATTTGTGTTCTGCTGTCCGGTGATCAAACGCGACACATTTACCGCAGGCCAGCACCTGGCACGTGTCGCAGTAAAAACACAATTCCTGGTTTGTGTGCTTCCTGCATGTTTGAGATTCTGTTTTTCTGGTATCTTTTGACGGGGCTAATTCGGATGCTGTGACAATTCGATGAGTTTTGGTAAATTGTAATCGCTCCTGTCTGTTGACCTCATCGACAAGAGAACTCAAGAAAAAGCAGTTTGCTAGACTTGACAAACCTTTATCTGGAACTGCTGTCTCCTGCCTACAAACTGGGCATACAATATTATCTGTCTTCGGATCCTGTTTTTCAACAAGTTCTTCAAGGCAATTCAAGCAGAAGCAGTGAAGACAATCCAGAATCTTCGGATCGGTAAAACGAGTGCAGCAGATTGGGCATTCAATGTGTATATGACTAATCTTGCATGTCTGCTCAGATAGGGGTGCAGCTTCAGCCATGTTGCTTAATAACAACTAACCTGTTATACAATAATAAGTAAATAACAAAGCGTTACATGAAGGTAACTATTTAAATCTGATGAACCAACCACCCGAATTTAGTATTGTTGCATCAAAGGGTAAGATTCGTAACAGTAATTTGTATTGAAATATGTAGAAATTTGAGTAAGACACTTAAAATCAGTAAATAAACATGAACAGAACTGAACACGGGAATGTGGCATTTTTCGGCAATGGTGGTCATTATAAAGGATTCACTTATGCATCGTAATGGGTACCTTCCGATAAGAAAAGTCGATATTCAAACCCTAAAAACATGCAATATTTTGCAGATTGAAAATGCTGTATTTTATTTGTAATAGGGAAGTTAAATTTGTACTAATTGAAAGAGTTTTACTAATGCCAGTAAACACTGTTGGCAACATGTATTAACCTTAGCAGGTCTGGAAGGGAGGTGCACATTGTGCCCCCATGGTGATATTTTTGTTAATTATATCTCCAGAACGCTTCTAACAACCACGGTTAAATTGTCTGATCCTCTCATGAACAGATCCAATTGAATTACCCCACTGTAATATTTTTATTTTTTATTTTTTTATTTTTTGTTGTTGCCATTTTCAACATTTGTTATTAAGTTTTATGAGAGTTTTGAATTCCAACATAAATACCAGTGGCGCACCCAAGGGGGGGGGGTCTTGGGGGGCTCGAGCCCCCCCCCCCCAGGGCCCGCTGATGTTTTAATTTTTTTTAAAGAAGGAGCCAGGAAAGAGAGCAAAATCTGAGCCCAAGTCTTGTCTACAGAGGAGTTCGGCAAGGAGTATAGGGCAGTGGTACAAGGGATGGGGACTCAGGAGACTCAAGCTCCCCTCCAAAAGTTTTCCATTTATTCCACTCACTATTATATTTTACGGCGTTGCGTATGCATGTGCATGTAAGCTTGAAGGGCCACCAGTATATATAACAAGCATTTTTACACATTCTCCCCCCCCCCCTGCCATGGTGCACCCTGATCAGGGAGCAGCTTTACTTAATTTTATTTTCATTTTCTGTTGTCCGTTTCTCTTGTTGAGGTCGTTGACTGTCGTTGAGGTTACTCGTAAAATTTAAACACGCCCGCATTATAATCAACTCCTTTCCAGTTTGTACACAATGGCCCAGGATTGGGTTTTAATTTACAAAGATTATGTGACACTCTTTTAGCAAACACCGATTGGATAATATTGGGATTTGGTTTTGCCGCCAAATTCGTGTTTGAAAAAATTTAGCTCCGCCCGGAATGATCACAAACTTTACGTCCACGCAATGAAAGTATTTAACTACAGAAATCTTGCAGACGAAACAAGCTCAAGTTCTTTACATCAAGAGGAGGAAATTATATGGAAGGTAAAACCCTACGAGTCCGAATCATGCCATAATGTCTTCTTTTTATGACTAGAAACCACCAGGAAACATTTAACATGTGCCGTAGGTTCACTGACGAGCACGACTAGGGACATGGCTGCAGCCGCGCCAGCGGTTATGGTTTGGGTCAGCCATGTCTCTCCCCATTATTGGATTTCAAATAAAAATATTTTGAGCCCCCCTCCCCCAATCAAATCCTGGGTGCGCCACTGATAAATACTGCGATGGATCTGATTATGGCTGCATTTACTGCACAAATAATCAGGTTTTTTGTTCTAACAAATCCAAATAAGTCACAGTATATATTTCATTTAATGAGGACAAAATTTGTGCCAAGTATGATAAATATCCAAGTGTGATAAATGTCACTTATTTTCAACCGTTGGTTATAACCAACGGTTGAAAAATAAGGGATATTTTGGAAACATACTTTATTAGAAAAAAAAGTGTCCTCTTACGATGACCTATGGAAATGTTTATGACCTCATCTGAAAGATCTCAATATCCTTGCGACGTAAGCTAACAAACATAATGATGCTCACTCTCATTATTGTTGAATTGGACCAAGTGGAACCTGAAGGATAACTCAAAAAATGTCACGGGGTCAAGCGGAACATTGCATCCC
This sequence comes from Zoroaster sp. YZ-2022, assembly GCA_029582265.1. Taxonomy (NCBI): domain Eukaryota; kingdom Metazoa; phylum Echinodermata; class Asteroidea; order Forcipulatida; family Zoroasteridae; genus Zoroaster; species Zoroaster sp. YZ-2022. The sequence goes on along the minus strand of CM055829.1, from coordinate 10,255,321 downwards.
ACCTCAGACACGTTAGGCCAACCCTTATTGTATATAATTAGAAAGGAATGGATGTTATAAATGCCATTCTGTATTATTTAGTTATTTATTTGAAAGAAAACAGTAAATACTACATCATTTTACCAAGTCTCGCTCCTAGGTTTTATACCCTTAATGCAGTGTATCAAACATTGAGGAGCGTGCGTCCACCTCCTCCCGTCAGGTCTATCTATCACTGGAAGACATATCAAATATATGAAACTAATTCTAAGTACGCCTACTTTGTACAGTGTTAAACTTTTCCCTTCTATAATCATTACTATCACAGTGGGTACAAAGTTATGTTTAAAGCACGATGGTTTATATTCAATGTATTATACCTACCATTATGAAATATTCTCGAAATATCCTAAGTATCTCGTGTGCAGTAAGTTTCACCCACTACTGGATACATACAGTACATATACTTGATAGAAACTGTAAGAGGCAAGGTATAATTAACGCAAACGCGACGTGTAGCAGGTCTGTCATGTAGTTAACGGTTGATACAAAATAGGTGTTTCTCAGAGCGGAAAAACCAAAATGCTATTTTCGTCGCACAATTAGAAGTTCATGGTTCATGGTAACAGTGGCTGCTACGGATGCCTATTTATGCCATAAAGTTCGTGACTTCAAGAACAGTGTTCTTCTTGTACAGAGTCGCGTACAGTTTTAATTACACAGGTTGTGTAAAATACTACCCTATTGTAGATATACTATAGAATAAAATCCTAAACACGTGTTAGGTAAAACATTACTAAGTAATTATATTAAATGTTACTTCGTTGAAATTGTATGAAATTGTAATATAGGAGTCTACTCGTGAGGTAATACTTTTGTGTGGAAGTCAAAACGCCGACTGACTTCAGCGCCAGTACTAAAAATAATTGAACATTTTCAAAATCCCCTAGAAATGGGGAGGGTGGTCGCGCGAATAATCACCGAACGTGGGGAAGATATCTTCCCCTGAAAATAAATTACATAGGGCAAAACAAAAATACAAATACCAGCCTGTTTTATTTGGTGGTCTATCTGCCGACTAATTCAGTATACATTAGACTTTGGAAAGTCTAATCGTCACCAAGGAATGAAATGTTTATATTAATTAAAATGTTTTGCTGCAAATTATTATTTAATGTTATAATAATAACTAGGTAATAATGCAATATCTCTTAGATTCATATTACATATATGGGTAACAAAGATACGATGTTTAAATTTGAGATATTATATATCATAAAACTGTAAAATGTTTCATCACAAACCGTGTGCACGTTTGTGAGAAAACAACGAAAAACTGTTACAAGTTTTTAAGTTTGTTTTACAAACAAAATGGCGGATTTGACATTTGACAAGATGAAAGCTATCACTTTAAAGGAAATAATTTCTTGGGATGATTGAAACGTGTACAAGCTTTACACAAATAAATTGTTTAGATACAAATTCGTTTATTCGATAATCTGGTAATAACCAATGTAATACTGATTCCCTTTAATGTAAACATCGGCTGGTACATTGTCTATATACACAGCATCGATCCAAAAGGCCAATGTTCAATGGTACATTATCATTGATATTGAGATAATCCGGTCCGATTCAAGCTTATTCGGTAATCACTGAATGTAGGTAAAACTTGTATCTGTGCATGGTGAAGAGGATAAGTAAGTAAGACTATTTGCGGTGACACCACGTGAAATTCTCTATTGAGTAGTAATTAGTTCTGAAAAGAACGGGAGGTTACAACTCTTCATTTCCTCCAGTTCTTTTCAGAACTAATTACTACCGGTACTCAATAGAGAATTTGACATGGTGTCACCGCAATTAGTCTTACTTACTTAATCACTGAATTTGTACACAGAAAAGGTGGCCCCTAGGCACACAGTCACATCAGAGCAATTAAAAAGAGTGGGAGGTGGGTCTCGGATGATGTGAGAGTACTACAAGTTTTGGATGTGAGTGGTAATTATTCAGAGAGAGTGTCTCACTAAGTTTGTTTTTGGAACGCATACATTCCCATTTTGGTTGAGAAGCTTGGAGAGATTTGGAGGCGCTGGGTAAATGATGGATCGAAAGGTGAGAAGAAGAATTTTAAAAATGATCGTTTGCTCGACAGAAAGCCAGTGAAACTGTGTGAGAATAGATGTGATGTGTTCAGTGGACCTTTTCGGGTGATGATACGTGCTGCAATATGTTAAAAACGGTTGAGCCTTTTAGTTTGAATATTAAGTAATCCAAACAGGATAAAGTTATTAATAACAAGACATATGCGTTAATAAAACATTCGGTTGCTTCTTGGATGACTGTCACAACCCCGGGTCCACCTGCTTCACGCGCAATGCGTCTGGGCCAAGTCACTCACAAGGACACACTAACCAATAATTTAAACTAAAACTTCTCGTTTAGAAAGAAAATAATACTAAATATTTATTTACACTATGTACAATTAATTACTACAAATAGATCATAGATCAAATAGATCATCTATTAAAGTCCAAATCAACAATGATGGACTCGACTATATAGAAATGCAGATATCAATTATAATTACAAAAACCACCACCACTGGAAGTTTAAGTCTACCGTCCAAAGTGTATGTGTTTCCCGTTTACGACTCCCGTCTAGGTACGTCGATCTGCTTGTAAAATGCCGTGGTTGGAGGGATGTCTAGAAAGAGAGTCATCGTAGCCATAGCTTCGTCTTCAAATACGTAAAAACTTTGAGTCCAACAAAGTTGAGTCCAACAAAGGGAGCCAATTTAACTGGCTCCCTTGGGCATAAATACGGGATGTAGGGTCCTCGACTGAAGAAAATTTATAACTATTTTGCTGAACAAAATCTCTATAAATTGCTTGGCTACCGCCACTCCTCCAAAGCGTAATCCGACGCTTTTTGTCACATTTAAAGGCTATCGCCACAAAATACTGGGGAACTTTTTCCCAAAAGATTGATCCAAAACTTGATCTACTATTAGAGCTACCGCTCTCTCGGTGCTACCGCACTCTCTCCCAACATTTCAGTCTTCTCCTACCCCCTCGATATCTTTACGTATTTATACCCGGAGTTTCTAATCTCTTGAGCCATTATTACCCAAAGTAATTTCTCAGCACAACGCACATGAATAAAACAAATCTGCTGCTGAAACCTTATTTGAATAGTGACGTATATCCCCGCCCGAAAAGTGTGCATACAATTTACATCTAATTTACATCTACTTTACATTCCGTTCTGGGGCGTGGAAATTCTGCTGTGATGACGTAAAAGGTAAGTAAAAAATATCGCCCTCTTGTGACAATGACCATTAAGTTCCTATTTAGCAAGGCATGATCTTATCTTACACTGGTTTTATCATAGGATTCTAACACTAGATCTGAAAATAATCAGTCCAGGGAATGCAGACTTGTGTTTATTCAGGGATCGTGTAGTATTCCAAATGTTCCGTAAAAATGAAATTACACAGTAAAGCCGGCCTAAGTGACAACGTTTTATTGAAAATCGACAGGTCTGTGTATATAATGTTTTTTAAATTAATGTTACACCATAAAGAAGGATAAATTGTCTCCAATATAAAGCAAAAATCGAAAATTATAGCATAAGCAATTAAAAAGATATGATTTAAAGTACACCGGAAATGGCATGATTTTTCTGTCGTCTTGGCAATATTCTGCCATCCGTGACGTTTGTGGTTTAAGTTCCGTCAAGAAATTCTTATTCATGGAGGTATGCGGACTTTGTGACATTGGAGATGTAGTTACTAAGTGTAATATTAGTGCCCGTTCATAAATTTAGAAGACGGGGATATAAAAGATGAGCCGATGCTAATGTGCTCAATGTTGATTTTGTTGAGTTGTTGTTTAGATCTTAAAATGATGTTTTAGCATCATTTAGCTTGAGTGTGTACCATCAAATACAACAGTGAGTGATCAATTAATGATAGCAAAAACTGAGGTTAATGCATGTCCATTTATAAGCATATATCTATACCACCAAATGTTGACATCTGTACAGATGATTTTTTTTTAAATATAACTTTCAAGTTTGAGTGTTTGCCGTGTACCAGTCTGACTGTAAATTAACAAGCAACTGAATTTCAAGTCTATCGATTGGACCCCAGGTCACAATACTCATATCCGCTGAAAGATCTTGACGGAGTTCAGATCAGCAACCACAAGGTCACTGGTAGGACTAAATGTCATGCCTAAAGGATTACACAATTCATGAGCTACACGGCCGATGTGTACTCCTCGATTATAATGATGTATTTCACCGTTTCCTTGTGTACCGGTACCGTAATGAACAGAAACATAGATGTCCCTAGCATCGTCGCAGCACACACCGATGGGTTTCACTGGAAGTGGTAATATTGAACACTTCATTACCCATTAAATCCACACAAATACATTTCCTGTTCTCGTAATGAGTAAAGATCATATGCTTATTGCTGCTTTACAATGTTATAACTGGTAAACATTTCCTCACAAATATGTAGTGTTATCATGAAAAACCGGGCATTTGAAAATATTGTCAAACCTACTTAAGTGTATTTTATGTACTTCACAGGCAGTGGAATTATTTAATATTTTGTAGGCAGGAAAGTCAGAGCAAGGCAACTATACTTATAATATTTGAACTTGGTATTATCGTAGGTGAAGTGACAAAGAAGAGCCCATTTTAATAGATGATGTGTCACAATACATGTTTTCATCTCATAGAGGAATGTCGAACTTTGGCTGACAAACCTTTCCCCCAATAACATTTGTTATTCATACAACCAAGTGTTTGCCGTTGTAGCCTACAAGTTTGATTGTGTCGACCTGTGAATTAACAAGCAGCTGAATTTCAAGTCCATCGATTGGACTCCAGGTCGCAATACTCATACCCGCTGAAAGATCTTCACGGAGTGCTTGTCAGCAACCACAAGGTCACCTGCAGGAGTAAATGTCATGCCTAAAGGATTATACAATCCATGAGCTACACGGCTGATGTGTACTCCCTGTGCATCATAATGATGTATCTCACACTTTCCTTGCTTACCGAAATGAACAGAAACATATATGTCCCCAGCATCGTCGCAGCACACACCGGTGGGTTTCACTGGTTTACCGTTGATGGAAGTGCTGATATTAAACACTTCATTACCCATTAAATCCACACAAATACATTTCCTATCCTCGTAATGATTAAAGAGCATATGCTTATTGCTGCTTATAGCCAAAAACGTGACATTACGAATCATGTCATGTGATATAGATGTAATCAAAGATCCATCCTGATGATGGAGACATAACACATTTCTTCCACTGTCAGCAACTGCTATCCGATTATTATTGTCTACAGCAATACCACACAGTGCACTCTTTGAATGTCCGTCTGCGTCATCTTGTGAGGGTCTGAACTGACGAATAAATTCCAGATTATTGTCATACACCTTCACATTCTGTCCATCAGTAACCAGAAGCATGTCATCACTGGTCACTGCAACACCCCACGGTGATTTCAGTTTACCTTCCTCTGTCTCACGTTGAACGTCTGTAGTTTTATAACATCCGGTTGAGGTGAACGTTGATAATCGCTTGCTACTTGAATCTGCTACGACAATGTCTCCATTGCTGAAACAAGCAACACACCGGGCAACCTTGAATACTCGGTCACCCTCTCCTTCCTTGCCAAACTCTGTCTTCAGCTGCCATTTCTCTTCACCTAGTATTTCACCGAGATTTGCATCATGAACGACATCATGACATTTGAACCCGACGAATGACTGGCTATGCTCCGCCGATTCAAACTGAAGATCCTTGTGGAATTCTAAGTTATGCATAACCTTTGGCTTGAGGTCCAATAGCTCGAAATCGTCGGCTTGTTGCATTAAATCATTGACTGAAGCTATGATTTGCTCTGCTCGGTTCATCTTGTCACGGTTGTTGTTCAGTACTTTCTCATATCCATCATCTCTTTCTTGACCAATCTGTTTGACTTTATCTTGGAGGAGTTGAGATTTATTTCTGATTTTAGCTATCTCCTGTTCCTCCTTCGCCGAAATATCACGACAAGCTCGGGCCATCATCAATCGCAATCTGTTTCTGGAATGCTCTACCGAGTCACTGACGGCTCTAAACTGTTCTCTACTCTCTTCAAACTTCTTGAAAATGTCTTCTACTTCTTTTCGGTACGATCGAATAGAATCAGCGATGTCACTGTATTTGTGTTCTACTGACCGGTGATCAATTGCTGCGCATTTTCCACATGTGAGAATATGACAGGTGTCGCAGTAAAAACACACTTCCTGATTGATGTGCTTAATGCAGTTTGGAGCATCAGTTTTCCTTAAATCTTTTGCAGAGTCTTTGGTTAGACTCTCGTTTGACTGGATTCGATGATTCCTTGTTAATTTCAAACGCAAATGGGCTTTTTCGCATTCCTGACAAATGTTTGTTTCACAGTCCAGACATTGCGAGACGGCTTTCAATCCTTCATCACATTGCTCGCATATCCGCGAGGGCAGTGGTTTGTCTGTCTTTAGTTGCTCCTGCTTATTGACTTCATCGACAAGAGAACTCAAGAAAAAGCAGTTTGCTAGACTTGACAAACCTTTATCTGGAACTGTTGTTTCCTGCCTGCAAACTGGGCAAACAATATTATCTGTCTTCGGATCCTGTTTTTCAACAAGTTCTTCAAGGCAATTCAAGCAGAAGCAGTGAAGACAGTCCAGAATTTTCGGATCAGTAAAACGAGTGAAGCAGATTGGGCATTCAATGTGTATATGACTAATCTTGCACGTCTGCTCAGATAGGGGTGCTGCTTCAGCCATGTCACTTAATAACCACTGACCTGCAACACAAATAAAAGAATGTTAAAGAGTTATTAGAAAGAAAATAATCTTTACTTAACATCACGGCAGCGTAAACGCTAAAACCCAACCATTTATTTAAATGAACCTGTTTTACAACAAGATTTAAGCCCAAATCTAGAAACACACATCTTTATGGAATTCAATTGTCTCACTATGTAGTCGGGTTTGTCCACACCAATGGATTCAAAAGTGTGACATTTTAGAAAAACATGGGACATTAAAATAATAAAATGAAGTACTTTGTCATATTTTTTCTGTGTACATTCCAAAGTGCCTTGGGGATTGTGCTTTTAAAAAATTAAGACAACTTTCTCAGTAATTAAGTAATTACAAGGGGTCTTCTTTAAGATGTTATGTTTCTAACGTGGACAGACATTTAATCAGAAATTTACTAGAAGTACTAATAAAACAGATGTATTCACCAACATGTTGTCCAATTACAATGCTATTCCCCTAAAGATTGTTACCTGAAAAAATCAACACAATCCTCCTTGTATTAAACAAATAACAGGGGATCATTTTCAAAATTTGTCATAAATTGTCTGTTCATATTACATACGTGGTATATTTCATATGGTAATTTCTAAAATACCCAGAAGATGTCTTAGTTTTGGCTCATAACAATCCAAAAGGGGTTAGGGATGTAAATGAAAAAGCATTTCAGTATTTAATTCTATTATCACGTTCCTGTCAATATTAAAACAAAATGTCTGTCCATCTTACAAACATAATGTCTTAAAGAAAGATGATCCTACAATTCCTTAAGTACCAATATTTTTTTTTTTTTTTTTGGTATGCACAATCATTAAATGCTAAGGAATGTTCAGGAATAGATTGGGACAAAATAGTTGGTTTTATTTGACCCTCCCATGTTACTCCAATAGTTATCATATGTACCCATTCGTGTGGAAAGACCCAGTACTAAATAACTGAAATACAAATTACTGGGATAAATATGGTTTTACTAGATGTTGATGTTGTAAAGCCCGTTTTAACCAGTAATTTCTGACAAATTAACCCTTTTTAGTTTCTGGGGGGTCACAATCTTTGTTTTTTTGTACAGAATTACCAACATCGCAGTAAAAAGAAAACTATACCGGTCATCTTAATGACGTCACAGTTTTGCTTGTAATAAAGAGAACAAGCGCACCCTTAGCCCCCCTGAAGCTCGGTTCGAGCTGGATTAAAAAAAATAATCATCATAAAATATTGTATATTATTATTTTCTACTGCAATAATTTTTATCAACTCGCAACTTGTTAGACCCCCAAAAGCAGGGTGATGCTGTGCACCCTAGGGTGTGACTCCATTTTTGTGAAATCCCAGATCCGACACTGCCTGAATGCCCCCCCCCCCCCATTCGAAGTAGAGATCGACGCCCATGACTAATATCATTACTCCTTTTCTCTCAAGTCTTATGTATGAAACTTACCGTTCTCTAAGTATCCACAACAGTTTTCTAACTCGAATCCACCTGTAGTGATATGTCTATAACTAAACGTAACTAAACGGCAAGGTACATTTAACGGGAACGCAACAACTGTTTGTATGTATTCAGATGTCATGTGTATAGTAATCCTGTGTGTTTCATACACTTGGAAAACCTAAATTCTATTTCCGCGATTCATTGGGGTCATGGTTCATAACAATCAGTGGATGCCCTCGCGGATCATCTACGGATGCCTGTTGGTGCCATCAAGTTCATGGATTTGTTGTAACTTATTGGTACAACGTCGCGTATTATGTACATTATGCTGTGGTGTGTCTTCATTATGCTCGGTGCTGTGATGTGAACTTCATGATTTGTTCAAAACGTAAACTCCATTTGAAGCTAGGATTGCTCCGGGGTTGGTAGCAAAAGTGTGAAAAATGATGCTTTCGAAATAGTTTTTTTTTAAATTATTCCTGTGGTTAAGATGCGCTGACAAAATCCTCACGTGTGCATACATGAGTTCGTTGCCGATTATCCCCACGAATACGTTGCAAACTTCAAGCGTACTATAAAACACACCTATCGTTCAAGTCAACTCATATTTTCCACCAGATCATCTATTTTCGGATCGGTAAAACGAGTGCAGCAGATTGGGCATTCAATGTGTATGTGACTAATCTTGCACGTCTGCTCAGATAGGGGTGCAGCTTCAACCATGTTGCTTAATAACTGCTGACCTGTTATACCAAAAATAACGAAAAGAATAATAATCTGATGAATCAATTAAGGCTGTGCCAGTTATCTAGATACATGTACCTGATCGAAACTGCCATTACCGAGTTCCATTTTTGGTTCCTGTTTCCCGTAAACGACTTTAAAAAAGATTGAACATTTAAGCCACACAAATGGAAGTCTCCGATCATTTGTGTGCGTGTGTGTGTGTTTGTGTGTGTGTGTGTGTGAACGTACACACCATTCGTTGTGGGGTCCAAAACACAATAGAACAATTGGACCCCACAAGGTAACTATAGAAAATCTTGTACCCCACAGGAGAATTATAAGGAAAAGGGATAATAGAACGAACAAAGGAATACCCCACAAATCAATGTGCGTGAGGGTGTGTGTGTGTGAACGTACACACCATTCGTTGTGGGGTCCAAAACACAATAGAACAATTGGACCCCACAAGGTAACTATAGAAAATCTTGTACCCCACAGGAGAATTATAAGGAAAAGGGATAATAGAACGAACAAAGGAATACCCCACAAATCAATGTGCGTGAGGGTGTGTGTGTGTGTGTGTGTGTGTGTGCGTGTGTGTGTGCGTGCGTGCGTGCGTGCGTGCGTGCGTGCGTGCGTGCGTGCGTGCGTGCGTGCGTGCGTGCGTGCGTGCGTGCGTGCGTGCGTGCGTGCGTGCGTGCGTGCGTGCGTGCGTGCGTGCGTGCGTGCGTGCGTGCGTGCGTGCGTGTGGGGGGGGATGCTATACGAGTCGTTTTTAATATAGAGGCGGGAAATTATTACAGTAAGTCCACATTTACTATGACAAGAGAAACTTATGTTCATATTGGTTATTTTATACATTGGGGAGTATTTATGTGTTTTACAAATTGTTTACGGGTACCCGGGTATCCGAATATTTCCAAATGCATATCCGGTTCCCGAAATAACCGAAAACGCAGAGCCTTAGAATCAACCAGCCGAATTTAACCCTTTTTGGTATTGAAATATTGAGTAAGACGTATAAAATCAACAAATAAATATGAACAAGACTGGATGTGGCTGCATTTTCCGGTAATGGTGGTCATTATTGTATTCTCATAATGCATAGTTGTGGGCCACTTTCATTTTGTTAACGACACAAATCGATAAATATGTATACCCTCAAAATACAATATGTTTTGCAGATTCAAAATGCAAAAGGCCTACAGTCCTTCTCTTGGTCCCAAACTATCTGTGCATATTTCTATGAGGTCCAAATTGTGAGATCTCTGATTACACAAGGTCGTTTGCCAGCCACCTTTGGAGAAAATGCATTGTTTGTTGTCATGTATATGTAAATAAGCCAATAATGCATTGTTTGTTGTCCATGTATATGTAAATAAGCCAATAATGCATTGTTTGTTGCCATGTATATGTAAATAAGCCAATAATGCATTGTTTGTTGTCCATGTATATGTAAATAAGCCAATAATGCATTGTTTGTTGCCATGTATATGTAAATGAGCCAATAATGCATTGTTTGTTGTCCATGTATATGTAAATGAGCCAATAATGCATTGTTTGTTGTCCATGTATATGTAAATAAGCCAATAATGCATTGTTTGTTGCCATGTATATGTAAATAAGCCAATAATGCATTGTTTGTTGCCATGTATATGTAAATAAGCCAATAATGCATTGTTTGTTGCCATGTATATGTAAATAAGCCAATAATTGAGATGGAATTAACCCTTGTGTACAATGTTCCCTCACGATGATATTTTGTATTATATCTCCAGATTGCTTCGGCCGATCATATTCAAGTTGTCTGACATTCACTAATTATATTTTGTGATGACAATCGTTTATTTTGAGCAGGTTCATTTCAATTTCCACTTTTTATTTGTAAACTCTAGCTGTAAAATGCAAAATAGTAATTTGTTTTGCCAAATATATGAATTAACAGCATACATTTACAGCATACATGAATATGATTATGTCTGCATTTACCAACAATAGCGGTAACAGCACAGTGGAAAAATAGCGGTTATCTTAGGTGACATCACACCGTATTGTTTGAAATAACAAATGATGATCAATGGAAAACGGAACAAAAATTTAAATGTGTATTAGTGGCCTATTACGGTGACCTACGGACACCTTTATGACCTCATATGATAAAAATCAACATCCTTACGAAGTTTTATAAAGTTTGGCTGAAGATTAAAGAAACATTGATCAGGTGTGGACCTTGAAGGATACGGAGGGCAATTTCATGGGGTATCAAGTGGAACATTGTAACCCACCTCAGACCTTTTAGGCCGACCCTTAAACCATGCTTATTAGAAAAGGAACGGGTCTTTTTGCCATTCAGTTATTTATTTGAAAGTAAACTAGAAACACTAAATCATTTTAACAACTAATACAAGGGCCACATTAATGTTTTTGGCCATACAACTTTGAGAAGCATGCCTTCACCCCCTTCTCCCTCGGGTCTATATGTGTCGCTGTAAAATATAGTTATACGAAATGACAACGATGTAACTAAATTCATGTAGGCCTATGTGTACGTTGTTTTTCCTTCTATACTCATACCATTATCATTACTATCAGTATCACGGACGGTGGATAGAAACCTGTATTAAAGCACGATGTTTCTATCCAGTGTATTGCACCTACCGTTATTGTTTTTTCTCAAGATGTCCTGAACAAAGTTTTATCTCATGTCCAGCAACTTTCACCTATGGTTTCACCAAGTAACGGATACACCTCATTTGACATCGATGTTAAACGCCGAGGTATAATTAACGGAAACGCGACATGCAGGGGTTATGTGTGTAGTTAACGGGTCCTGTGGAGTAGGTGTTTCGCAGAGCAGGAAAAACCCAAATGCAATTTTCGTCGAACAATGAGCAGGTCATGGTTCATGGTAACATCGGCTACCATCCCGGATCATCTGCGGATGCATATTTATGCCATAACGTTCATTCCTGGTTCTATGTACAACGTCGCATACAACAAAGTACACGTTGTGTTAAATATATACCCTGTATATGCACTGTATACAACAACATACCAAATAGGTGTTTGGTAAAACATTACTAAGCAGTGATGTTAAATAATTATTACCTGATTGAAGTGGAATGAAATTCGCCGAACTCCTAAGTAATCCACTGTCAGGTTAATGTACAAAATGGAGCAGTAAATTATTATAATATGATGACCAGGGCCGTAATGTGAATGTATATATTGTTTTAATTTTTGTTTTTGTTTCGGGCGGGGGGGGGGGGGGGGGTTGTATAAGCCAAATTGCTGGCTCGATATCATGGGGGTATCACGAGATATTAGACTTGTGATAGTGTGACTGTCACCACTAACAACAAATAAATAGATAACATCAGTCATTACTCCAGTTGAAAATGAGTTGCACATATTCACTGATGGTTAGCATGATATAATGTCGTTTCATTTATAGAAATTATTGTAAAGAGTTTTATGGTGAACTCTATCCAAAGGCAACCCTTTCGAGTGGGGATGTACCCCATGACAGTCATAGAACAAACAAATTTATGTCAACGCTATAATTATTTCATTGATTTTTAGCTGCTACATTCCCGTTAAAGAGAGAAACACCATACTCGGTGTTTTCGAGTGGAAAACAAAAACACTAGGGTTTACGTTCTCGAACCAATGAGTCCCTGTTTACAAGTGTAGACATATCTCAATCTCTGCAATCAATGACTTTGCCAGATAACAACATGCCGGCTAGATTACTTTAACACAACATGTTTTACCGTTGCATTAATTGATGGATAAATTGTTAAACTGAGCTCTATCAACAAATAACAGTTTTTGACAAGCTGTGGGAGCGTAGGATGTCATCGGGCGCACAGGTACCAATATTAAACCATTAATCGGGATCATATCCAATATTTGAATCCTAATGAGGTACAAAACAGTTTTTCTCAGAAACTTAATAACGAAAATGTGTTTATTCAAGATTGCATATGAGTGAACAGATTGAATTGATTTTCATTTTTTTCTCTAACTAAACACTTATAGAAATTAAGTAAGACTAATTGCGGTGACACCATGTGAAATTCTCAATTGAGTAATTAGTTCTGAAAAGAACTGGAGGTTACAACTCGACGTTTCGATCAGTATGCTCTCCTGATGACGATCAGAGCATACTGATCGAAACGTTGTAACCTCCAGTTCTTTTCAGAACTAATTACTACTCAATTGAGAATTTCACATGGTGTCACCGCAATTAGTCTTACGTATCTTCTTCCATGTGCAAAGCTTGGTTATAGTTATAGCAAAGTTTTACTTACAGAAATTAGACGTTTTAACAGGATCTGAGAAAACTGACTTTAGAAAACTGGTGTTACATCTTTATGAAGATAATTATGGCAATTATCGCTCAAGTTTAATATTCCATATTTTATGCAATTTGTTAACATTTAATAAATATACATGGTTTTATATAGACAATTTGAGCCATGACATCATGTTTACTAAACAGCCCCAAAGGTCAAACTGCGCCGGTCTCAAAAGGTACACTGGTCTCAAACGGTACACTGGTCTCAAACTGTACACTGGTCTCAAACTGTACACTGGTCTCAAACTGTACACCGGTCTCAAACTGTACACCGGTCTCAAACTGTACACCGGTCTCAAACTGTACACCGGTCTCAAACTGTACACTGGTCTCAAACTGTACACTGGTCTCAAACTGTACACCGGTCTCAAACTGTACACTGGTCTCAAACTGTACACTGGTCTCAAACTGTACACCAGTGGTCTCAAACTGTACACCGGTCTCAAACTGTACACCGGTCTCAAACTGTACACTGGTCTCAAACGGTACACTGGTCTCAAACGGTACACTGGTCTCAAACGGTACACCGGTCTCAAACTGTACACTGGTCTCAAACTGTACACTGGTCTCAAACTGTACACTGGTCTCAAACGGTACACCGGTCTCAAACGGTACACTGGTCTCAAACGGTACACTGGTCTCAAACGGTACACTGGTCTGTGGCAAGAAACCATAAAATCTGATATTTTGAGAAACAGGAAAACATCCTGATACTAAGAAGTCACATGGTCTACAGTAAATATGATTTCTGTCTGCCAATTATTTTTATATCATCTACTGCACTTTAAAGGGAAGATATAACATTGATAATAATTCGTTAATTTGATTATCTGATAAATTATATACCGTCTCTTTAAAGCCAGTATACAATTTTGGTAAAATGTTCGTAAGTGTGTGATTTACACCAAGAGATATGCATAGAAGTTTATTTTATTTCATTAGTCTATTTTATTTGATATCTTATTTCGTTGTGCCGCCTAATGAAACTATAGTAAAAATGCTTCAGATTGTGTCTATTCATTCCAAAATTAAATTTAGAAATTATTTTATTACTTTTACTAAAACGATATTACCCGATATATAAATAAGTCAAGGTAGTATGATACCATCATTGACTGAACATCAAGAAAGTTCCATGTAAAACTGTGATCATTTATGCTATTCGAATAATAATAATACCAATAGTGTATAGTGGTTATAAATGTAAATAGCTGATACATGGTGTTGTACAGCGTCTAAACAGACAATGTTTGAGTTCAGATTAAGATTATCACATTTTAATGAAACCATTCGGTAACCAGTGAATTTCGACCCACAAATGCCGGCTCAAAAGTAATCAATATAGCAACAAACATTCAAGAGTCTTTAATAACGCTACCACTAGAATAATGTTGTCTTTGTTACGTTGTATTTGATGTGTACCCGTCATTTGTGTTTAATTTCACCCGTTAACAGGACACAATACTCATACCCGCTGAAAGATCTTGACAGATTCCCTACTAGCAACCACAAGGTCACCGGTAGGACTAAATGTCATGCCTAAAGGATTATACAATCCATGAGCTACACGGCTGATGTGTACTCCTTCTGGATCATAATGATGCACCTCATCATCGATTTCATTTGTATCGTAATGAACAGAAACATAGATATCCCCAGCATTGTCACAGCACACACCGGTGGGTTTCACAGGTTTACTGTTGATACAAGTGCTAATATTGAACACTACATTACCCATTAAATCCACGCACAGCAATTTCCTATTCTCATAATGAGTAAAGATCATATGCTTATTACTGCTTATAGCCAAATACGTGAAATAACGAATCATGTGATGTGATATAGATGTAATCAAAGATCCATCCTGATGATGGAGACATAACACATTTCTTCCACTGTCAGCAACTACTACCCGATCATTATTGTTTACAGCAATACCATCCAGGACACTCTTTGAATGTCCCTCTGCGTCATCTTGTGAGGTTCTGAACTGACGAATAAATTCCAGATTATTGTCATACACCTTCACATTGTGTCTATCAGTAACCAGAAGCATGTCATCACTGGTCACTGCAATACCACACAGCGATTTCAGTTTACCTTCCTCTGTCTCACTTTGAACGCCTGTAGTTTTATAACATCCAGTTGAGGTGAATGTTGATAATCGCTCGCTTGTTGAATCTACTACGACAATGTCTCCATTCCTGAAACAAGCAACTGCTTTAGCACACTTGAATTCTCCGCCACCCTCTCCTTCCTTGCCAAACTCTGTCTTCAGCTGCCATTTCTCTTCATCTAGTATTTCACCGAGATCTGCATCATGAACGACATCATAACATTTGAACCCGACGAATGACTGGCTATGCTGCGCCGATTCAAACTGAAGATCCTTGTGTAATTCTAAGTTATGCATAACCTTTGGCTTGAGGTCCAATAGCTCGAAATCGTCGGCTTGTTGCATCAAGTCATTGACTGAAGCTTTGATTTGCTCTGCTCGGTTCATCTTGTCACGGTTGTTGTTCAGTACTTTCTCATATATAGCACCTCTTTCTTGACCGATCTGTTTGACTTTATCTTGGAGGAGTTGAGATTTATTTCTGATTTTAGCAATCTCCTTTTCCTCCTTAGCCAAAATATCACGACAAGCTCGGGCCACCATCAAACGCAATCTGTTTCTTGAATGCTCTACCGAGTCAGTAACGGCTTTAAATTGTTTTTTGCTCTCTTCAAACTTTTGGCAAATCTCTTCAACGTCTTTACGGTATGATTGAACACAATCAGCGATTTCACTTAACTCGTGTTCTGCTGTCCGGTGATCAAACGCGACACATTTCCCGCAGGCCAGCACCTGACACGTGTCACAATAAAAACACAATTCCTGGTTTGTGTGCTTCCTGCATGTTTGAGATTCAGTTTTTCTGGTAACTTTTGGAGAGCTATCTTTTGACGGGGCTTCGCATGCTGTGACAATTCGATGAGTTTTGGTAAATTGTAATCGCCCATGGGTTTCTAGGCATGCTTGGCAGAATTTTGCGTTGCATTCTAGACACTGTGAGATGGCTTCCAATCCTTTGACACATCCTTCACAAGTCGTTGTGGGTAATGCTGTATCTCCTTGGCACTGTTCCTGTCTGTTAACCTCATCGACAAGAGAACTCAAGAAAAAGCAGTTTGCTAGACTTGACAAACCTTTATCTGGAACTGCTGTCTCCTGCCTGCAAACTGGGCAAACAATATTATCTGTCTTCGGATCCTGTTTTTCAACAAGTTCTTCAAGGCAATTCAAGCAATAGCAATGAAGACAATCCAGAATTTTCGGATCGGTAAAACGAGTGCAGCAGATCGGGCATTCAATGTGTATATGACTAATCTTGCACGTCTGCTGAGATATGGGTGCAGCTTCAGCCATCGCTTCATAGCCATTGACCTGTAATACAAATAAAAGAACGTTGAAGCGTTATTAGAAAGAAAGAAATCTTTACTTAACATCGCGCCAACTCAGTAGTTCAGCCTATTAATTATTCTTATTTTGGTTGTACGTAAGCGCTAAAACCCAACCATTCATTGAAATTAACCCGTTTTACATAACTAGATTTAAGCCCAGATCTTGAAACACACATCTTTATTGAATTCAATTGTCTCACTATGTAGTAGGGTCTGTCCACACTAATGGGTTCAAAAGTGTGACATTTTAGAAAAACATGGGTCGTTAAAATAATAAAATGAAGTACTTTGTCATATGTTTTCTGTGTACATTCCAAAGTGCCTTGGGGATTGTGCTTTTCACATATTAAGACAACTTTCTCAGTAATTAAGTAATTACAAGGGGTCTTCTTTAAGATGTTATGTTTGTAACGTGGACAGACATTTAACCAGAAATTGACTAGAAATACTAATAAAAGAGATTTATTTACAATGCTATTCCCCTTAGGATTGTTACCTGAAAAAATCAAGACAATTAAACAAAATAACGGGATCATTTTCAAAATTTGTCATAAATTGTCTGTCCACATTACATACGTGGTATATTTCATATGCTAATTTCTAAAATACCCAGAAGATGTCTTAATTTTGGATCATAACAATCCAAAAGGGGTTAGGGATGTAAATAAAAAAGCATTTCAGTATTTAATTCTATTATCACGTTCCTGTCAATATTAAAACAAAATGTCTGTCCATCTTACAAACATAATGTCTTAAAGAAAGATGATCCTACAGTTCCTTAAGTACCAATACTATTTTTTTTTTTTTTGGTATGCACAATCATTAAATGCTAAGGAATGTTCAGGAATAGATTGGGACAAAATAGTTGCCTTTATTTGACCCTCCCATGTTACTCCAATAGTTATCATAATGTACCCATTCGTGTGGAAAGACACAGTACTAAATAACTAAAATACAAATTACTGTGATAAATATGGTTTTACTAGATGTTGATGTTGTAAAGCCCGTTTTAACCAGTACTTTCTGACAAATTAACCCTTTTTAGTTTCTGGGGGGTCACAATCTTTGTTTTTTTGTACAGAATTACCAACATCGCAGTAAAAAAAAAAAACTATACCGGTCATCTTAATGACGTCACAGTTTTGCTTGTAATAAAGAGAACAAGCGCACCCTGAGTCCCTGAAGCTCGGTTCGAACTGGATTTAAAAAAATAATCATCATAAAAAATATTGTTTATTATTATTTTCTACTGCAATAATTTTATCAACTCGCAACTTGTTTGACCCCAAAAGCAGGGTGATGCTGTGCACCCCGGGGTGTCTCCATTTTTGTGAAATCCCAGATCCGACACTGCCTGAATGCCCCCCCCCCCCCATTCGAAGTAGAGATCGACGCCCATGACTAATGTCATTACTCCTTTTCTCTCTTAAGTCTTATGTATCAAACTTACCGTTCTCTAAGTATCCACAACAGTTTTCTAACTCTAATCCACCTGTAGTGATATGTCTATAATTGACAACAAGACACGGTAACTAAACGGCAAGGTACATTTAACGGGAACGCAACAACTGTTTGTATGTATTCATATGTCATGTGTATAGTAATCCTGTGTGTTTCATACACTTGGAAAACCTAAATTCTATTTCCGCGATTCATTGGGGTCATGGTTCATAACAATCAGTGGATGCCCTCGCGGATCATCTACGGATGCCTGTTGGTGCCATCAAGTTCATGGATTTGTTGTAACTTATTGGTACAACGTCGCGTATTATGTACATTATGCTGTGGTGTGTCTTCATTATGCTCGGTGCTGTGATGTGAACTTCATGATTTGTTCAATACGTAAACTCCATTTGAAGTTAGGATTGCTCCGGGGTTGGTAGCAAAAGTGTGAAAAATGATGCTTTCGAAATATTAAAAAAAAAATTATTCCTGTGGTTAAGATGCGCTGACAAAATCCACACGTGTGCATACATGAGTTCGTTGCCGATTATCCCCACGAATATATTGCAAACTTCAAGCGTACTATAAAACCTATCGTTCAAGTCAACTCATATTTTCCACCCATCATCATAACTTATCCATCAAAGTATGTAGCTGTTATGGTAACTCATATGTTGTGCATCAGTGAGATATGTGATGAATGAGGGAAACCGTACGAGACGAAATAATTCACATCTTGTATTACACTTGTATTACACCTACTTAGCTTGTCAATCAAACAGTTATACCCGAAAACTGCTGCTATCCGCCATTTTGTTGATCAAGCTTTCCAGGGATATCCTTGCGAAGTAAGCTAACAAACATAACAATGTTCACTCTCATTATTGTTGAATTGGACCAAGTGGACCCTGAAGGATAATTCCAAAAATGTCATGGGGTCAAGCGGAACATTGCATCCCACCTCAGACACGTTAGTTCAACCCTTATTGGATATAATTAGATAGGAATGGATGTTATAAATGCCATTCTGTATTATTTAGTTATTTATTTGAAAGAAAACAGTAAATACTACATCATTTTACCAACTCTCGCTCCCAGGTGTTATGCCCTTAATGCAGGCGATTCATTGGGGTCATGGTTCATAACAATCAGTGGATGCCCTCGCGGATCATCTACGGATGCCTGTTGGTGCCATCAAGTTCATGGATTTGTTGTAACTTATTGGTACAACGTCGCGTATTATGTACATTATGCTGTGGTGTGTCTTCATTATGCTCGGTGCTGTGATGTGAACTTCATGATTTGTTCAATACATAACCATTTGAAGCTAGGATTGCTCCAGGGTTGCCCTTGTTAATCTGCAGCTAGTTGGCGCTCTGATCTGCGATGGCGTCATCAAACATATTTTTGAAAACGATAAGATATTACCATGATATGACATTTACGGCATGTCACATAATTAGTCTATAGGATGATGCAAAGATTGTGAATAATATCTGTTGTGGTTAATGAGATATGACTTTTTAAAATATTAAACCTCTATTTGATGTAATTCGATATATGATGACGTAATCATGACGTCACAACTTCATTATGACACCATTAAAAAAGAAGGGTGGGAAGATAAATCATGTGGACTTTATATCACTTGGATAAAGTGTGTCGCCTCTAAATATGCATGGTGGCGCTATTTGTCTTGCAAAAATTATGAATTTTCCATTCTTTGTTTAGGAGGTTCACTTGCAGGGTCAAATATGTAATCCTTAAATGAATTTTTGTGTCATATATGCATTATTTATAAGCATTCATGAGCAGTGGGTACGAGGCTGCTCATAAACCTTGGGAATGAGGACAGTTCATGAGGGTTCTTATAAATTCCGACTAAAGTAATTTTCTAACGCTCTTCATGCTTACTTTTTGTGTTTAAGATGTGGTATATGGTATATGGTATATTTTATTAACATCATCACATTGTGACCCAAAGGTCAAATTACATGATAATTTACAATATTAAAAACATCAAAACTGTAGTAAACATTAAACAAATAATATATAGAAAGAACATTTAAATTGATTGGTTAAGACACAAGAAATATGGAATTATTATATTGCACATAGATTTGTCTGGCTCTCATCTTTTTAAAAAGCTGCACACAAAGACTACCTATTAAACAAAATGATAAAAAGGTGAAATGGGCTGTTTTGAAAAATAAATTGTCATAGTGTGTGAACTGATGCGCATTACTACACAAGATGTGGGTATGAGACTCCCCGTCTGGCAGGAGGGAGAGAATCATTGTGCATTCTGAAATAGCAAGCCCTTCGGACAATGGCTCTCCTCCTATCAGCACATAGTTTTGGTTGGCTTAAAACGTAATTAATAAAGAGTTGATCACAGAGATTCTACTTGTTCAACAAGCTAATAAAATAGGGTATTGGGCTGTTTTGAACCGAGTTGTCCTGGTGCGTAAGTGGGAATAATGGTGTGCATTGCGCAGGTTGCGGGCATGAGACTCCTGTCTGGTAGGAGGGAGGAGATCATTTGTACGTTCTGAATTGGCAAGCCCTTCGGCGAACCTGAGACAATGACTCTCCCTCCTATCAGCAAGAGACTCAAGCCCGCAAAGCTGCATAGCATCCGCATATGAAGTATAGCGCTGTCCCAAAATAGTTCTGCATGCGCGTTTTTGCAGATGCTCCAGGATTTTCTTCTGAGCAGCAGTAATAGAGGAAGACCAAGCAACATCATCAGACCTGAAACACGTTGCCAATGAAAAATCCAATTTAAGGTGTTTTGGAAACGTGGGATTTATGCAAGCTTGTTTGTTTTAAAAAAATACCTTCTTTTTAGATGATGAAAAAATGTGTATTCTGGGAATGAGGATAATTCGTGGGAGGTTCTCATATATTTTGTTCGTAAAGTTCTGTACGCGGTTCTTAGTTACAATTTGTGTTTCAGATTTGCCTTTTCTTGAATAATCTGCAAATTTTCCAGACCTAAAACACGTTGCCAATGAAACGTCTTAATTTTACTAGGTATTTTTAAGGTGTTTTGCTGGTCCAATTTGAATCAAATGTGGCACATCCTGCCCCGGCACACTTCATTACTGATGTTGCATGTGAGCATAACTAAAACTAAAAGCACTCATGGAAAGACTCACAATTGTTGCACAATGCCATTGATTGTACAAAAAAAAGTAAATGAAAAATAAATAAATAAATAAAAATAAATAAATAAATATATAAATAAATAAATAAATAAATAAATAAGGTCAAAGTTGACGATGGCATTGCTTGATAATCAGCTTTCAACTAGGAAGATCCCTTGTGAAAAATCGTCATCCCTGGAAACTATTGGTCAATCATTACCAACGAAACAGTCAAAATTGTCTTTTCTTTTGTTTACACACCTGATTTGTTTTGTCAAGAAAAAACGGGGCTTCAGCAGGCTTTGGTCGGGTCTGTCGAATATAAAATTAATTGAAAATGAAACGAATGTGTACTGGAGATGTTCTACGGTCTCTTCTCTTCCCTGTAAAACTTTAGACCTAGCATTAAATAAGTATATGGATGAGCATAAATTGTATGGTTTTTTCCATAGGGAAATCCACATTCTAAAAATAAAGTAAGCCTTCATAAGGCCACATAAAAAAAAAAAATTGTTGAGCGTCCTTTTTTTGTCGGGGGTGGGGGTGGGAGGGTGTTTTTTTATTGTATTTATTTTATTTTTTTATTGAGTTTTTTGACATGGCAAAATATGAAATAAAAAAATAAAAAAATCATCAGAATCACTATAAAACAGGGGATTTTTGTTTTTTTAAATGTTTTTACTTGTTTTGTTAAACCCATTAACTCCTAGACTTCAGCAGAGACATTTTCTGCAAACATTTTCTAAAAACTAAAACGCAGTGTAAGTAACTTAATTGAATACTTGTTCTTGTTTTTGTAAACATAAACAACCTTTCTTCAAACATCTTTTCCAACCTTTAGATTTTGAAACAAATATCAGCTGAAAAATCTGGGAGTTGATAAGTTTTAGCAGAAAAAAGATAAAGAGATACATTGTCATCGTTGTCAAGAAGAGTCACTCATCTTTTAATGACAAATTATTGCGCAAAATAGGAAGGGACCTAATCCTCAATAAAAGCATTTTTGGTTTCACGAACAGCCAGTCATCTCCAAACATGCATTTACTACATTGTATCAAAAGGGCCACAACTCGTTTTTTAAGTTTTCACGAATAGCCACAAACGTCAGATCACGTGACATGCGCGTCCCTTTCCTATGGGAAAACACGTTATGTATAAGTAGGTCAACTCACTTTTTAGTTTTCACCGTCGTGCTGGAGCCCTCACGGGCTATTGTTGCGACTACAATAGGCATTTTACTCGGGAAAATCCACACGAAAGCGAGTAGTACGGGGATTAAAAATCATGAATGGTTGACTGGACAGCATGAAAAACACATGTGAACTGAAAGCATGAAGTTCTGTGTGCTAGTCTGGTTCCCTGCCTCGCATAAACTAGTGAATATACTCGAATCAGTGCACACGACGACAGGGGACCAACCACCGCCGGCATTTTTTTTTCGTACCACGCTTTGCAGCTTGGCCCCATAGCGAATGTGTGATACGAAAGAAAAAAAATCCGCGCCGTGAGATCGAAACCTGTGGGATCGGGGTTTGACGCTTCGGCATAATACAAACTGTATGCGCGGCGCAGAATGGAGCCAAATTTGACTGAAAAGATCGTTGAAAATGCCGTTCTATGATTTAAAAAAAAAAAAAAAAAAAAAAGGGGGTCGGGGGGTTTCGTAGGGTCGGGCGGGGACGATCAACAATTTTTTTTTTATGTGGCCTAATGAACGCACATTATATACAACAGGAAAATACGAAATAAATACATGGATAGAAGTTTAGCTATTCAAGCGTTCTGTTTGGAGATTATATATAGGCTATGAATGGTATTTTCACCAGAAATATCCGACTTAGCTCAATCTCACGTTGCCATAATTTGGTGGTCGAATCAATTATGAAGAGGCAAAGGGCACTTCGGTTCATCGTGAAAAGATATTATAAACATCAATTCTTTTCCAATT
Organism: Zoroaster sp. YZ-2022; assembly: GCA_029582265.1. Taxonomy (NCBI): domain Eukaryota; kingdom Metazoa; phylum Echinodermata; class Asteroidea; order Forcipulatida; family Zoroasteridae; genus Zoroaster; species Zoroaster sp. YZ-2022. The sequence continues at coordinate 10,231,960 of CM055829.1, read as the reverse complement.
TCATGAACACTCTTATGACCCCTTTTTGGTGTCCCAATACCGCTGGAGAGACGCATAGTGCCCCTTAACTCTAACCATGCTCACTGCAACAAGATGGAACAAATTTAAACATTTGTTCCATCTTGTTGCCCTCATCAGAGAACAAAACAAAATGTTCTAGTTGGTAGATCTTGTTGCATTGAGCAGGCTGCACACTGCTTGTATGGGGTTAGGGTTAATAGCATTGAGGTAAATACTCGTTCAAACTTAACAAGTGAGCTGGATACACATTGTTGGGAAAAAAAACTTACAATGTTTGAATATTTGACCACTATTCCATCCTAAGTCACTACGAAGCAAGCAAACTGCCAGCAGAAAATTCATATTACGGTCATGCGACTTTTTATAAATGATTATGTGAGAACAACATGTATTGTATTACCCCATCCACAAAATCCAGTATGCATATTCCAAACCTTTCGCCACTAAAATAAAACGGGACTAGGTAAAAGTAAACGATTGTCACGACAACCTCTTTAACCACAATTCAGCCATGAAAACGGATCCCAAATTATTCTTTCAATGTGTTGTTTAATGTTTGGTGGAAACTAATTCTCTTCCCTCTCTCATCGCTGTCGAAATGGGAGGAAACGTAATGTGTCAGGACCATCAAAACAATAAAACAAAGTATAAAACAAATGTGCAAAAATACTAACAACGGAATGCATTGTATGTGGTCATTTGAATTTTTAAATATTACTTCATTAGATTTAAAAAAAATAATATCCATAATATCCAGCTAAATACATCTCCCAAAGCTTTCACCACATTTGAGCTGAAATGCAATTATACAAGACAATTAATGGATGCCACAGTTGCAACTAATGACCCTCTATCAACTTAGCTCTTAACTATGAAAAGGGATCCCAAAGTTTAAGGGTAATCGGCATTCCCAACTTAAAATAATGTTTAAAACGTCAATATTAGGTCATAATAGGAACACTTTAGGCACTTAAAATAGATTTACATCACATCAGTTTGGTTTCCAAATTAGTCAGGAGGTCTTATGATATTGCTATTACCATATTCCACTGTTGTTAGGAAACTGATCACTGTTGTTGGTTGTAGTGACACCCTGGTCATAGGGCATAGATTTACAGTTGCTGTGTAGGCTTCTAGATCGTATCGAAGTTGGTTGTAAAACATGAAATAATTCTCCGTACGAGAAATGCAGGATGACGATGTGCAGTGACGATTTTGCAGCTCACACAAGTGACGTCTTCATGTTTGTTCCATCGGTTTAATTTAAATATACATAATCAGTGCTGGCTGTTGAATTTTTTTTTTCGGCTAACAAATCTTCAAATAATGTGTTGTTTGTGCACGCAAATACAACCCCACTAATTTGTGTATCCACAACGGTACATTCTGTCTATGCCTATTCGACAAGGACAAATTGTACAGGCCTATCAACTTTTCTCAAACCGCTACGGCTAATTATGCGCACCCTTTACTTTCGCGGCCTATAATTTGAGTATTTTTAACGCAGCTTAATAATTTGATTTCTTGTTTTCTTTAGTCTGGAATTTGGTTCTAATTGATATGTTTTGCACAATGTCTGATTTGAAAGTTCATAATTGTGGTGATCGTAGACCAATTCTAATTTGAAATTGAGAGTCCAAGGTGTAATCACCTATGGACATCTTTAATTGCAAACGGAACTCCGTATTGTTAATGAATTAGTTGCGACTGGACTCTTGTACCCTTCAGTTTACTCTCAATGAATGAACACAGTCACATGCATAGCACACTTTTACTCGCAATTCTGCCTTGATCGTCTTTCAAAAGCCTTACACTAAATTAGAGGCAAGGAACTCAGTGGTTGAAAGATTTTGTTAAAATTTTAGTATGATAATATCAAGTCTCAGACCCATCTTTCGTCCATTTATTTATCTGAATTTGTTCAACAAAAACAATGTCTGTGTATCTAATAATATTTATAAATATTTTTAGAGAAAAAATAAACATTTACTAAAGCAGGACTCGAACCTGTGACTGTTGCTATACCAATTGAGCTTTTTTGCCAGTCCTATAAATTGATATTTGGAAGACTGTCAACTATAGGGCTGGATTGCTCCGTTGCCAGAGCATCGGTAATTCATTCGTGTACCCAGTGATGTGGTCCGTTTACCTACTTTAAATCCGACTTTATTTGCTACCACGAATATGTAAGTCACAACAACAAAATACGGTAAGAAAGCGTTCATAATCTCATACATCAATGCAATTCAATTCGATATTTGTTTCTCTACTGCAAAAACCAAAAACGTGTAAATCAATGACCAATCCAAGAGCAACAAATTAATCAAAACATATATGCAAAAGCAATTATGGAGGCTAATTCAAATTACCTATATAGGGCAGATGCATAATGTCTGCGACTAACTCATAGACTATTGGGACGGTAGACTGGGCATACAAGACAAACGAAACAAAGGACAGAACTAGGACAGTCAGATGACTTAAAAGAAAACAAAGAGACATGTACATGATGTACACACAAACATGAACATTTAAAAAAAAATTATGGAGACTTATTGAATTATAATGACTTACTCAAATAAAGAGAAAGTACTGTCGTATAATAAGACCATAGATTTTCTTTGTAGGAGGCTTTGAAGCGGAGGAGGTTTTGTAAGAGGCTCACTGCACGTCTACGAAAGTTAAAGGAACAACAAGGGTTGGAATTTTAGACTGGTCCCCACTGGCCATGACGAAATAATTTTGTTTCTCGATAACATAATGTTGGTTGAACAAGTTCTGCAAGAGCAGAATTTGAACAGGGAGGAGTGATTTCACTAACATTATTGGTTGACCCGTTCTGTTTGAATTTGCTCGACAGGCTGGATGGATGTATACATGTATTAACAAATAGTTAGCATTTGATTGATGTAAAATATGCTATCCCGACTGGAAGATACTGATTAAAACCATACTCTTTCTGTGAGGTTACCAAAAGACCCCAGTCGGGAAACCCTTGGATGACAATAGGAGCTTCTACCTTATATATCAAAGTCAATTAATGTTGCCCAGGTCACAATACTCATACCCGGTGAAATATCTTGACGGAGTGCCTATCAGCAACCACAAGGTCACCGGCAGGAGTAAACATAATGCCTGATGAATTGTACAATTTATGAGCTACACGTCCGATATGTACCCCATCTGGGTCATAACAGTGCACCTCCGTCTCACCACGTTTATTGTGATGAACAGAAATGTAGATATCCCCAGCATCGTCGCAGCATACACCGTAGGGTTTCATAGGTTTACCGTCGATGGAAAGGCTAATATTGAACAACTCGTTACCCATAAAATCCACACACAGAACCCTCCTGCCCTCGTAGTTGGTAAAGATCAGACGCCGCTCATTGTTACTAATGGCCAGATGACATAATTCAGCAATCATTTCATTGGATATAGTTGAAGTCATCGATCCATCCAGGTTATGGAGAGATATAAGCTTTCTTCTACTGTCAGCCACTGCTACACGATTCTTATTGTCCACAGCAATACCATTCAGCTCACTCTTTGAGTATCCCTCTGCGTCATCTTGTGAGGGTCTGAACTGACTAATCAATTTCAGGTCATTGTCATATACCTTCACATTCTGTCCATCAGTAACCAGAAGCATGTCATCACTGGTCACTGCAACACCCCACGGTGATTTCAGTTTACCTTCCTCTGTCTCACTATGAACGCCTGTAGTTTTATAACATCCAGTTGAGGTGAATGTTGATAATCGCTTGCTTCTTGAATCTACTACGACAATGTCTCCATTGCTGAAACAAGCAACGTCGTTTGCGAACTGGAACTCTCCGTCACCCTCTCCTTCCTTGCCAAACTCTGTCTTCAGCTGCCATTTTTCTTCATCTAGTATTTCACCGAGATCTGCATCATGAACGACATCATGGCATTTGAACCCGACGAATGACTGGCTATGCTGCGCCGATTCAAACTGAAGATCCTTGGGGAATTCTAAGTTATGCATAACCTTTGGCTTGAGGTCCAATAGCTCGAAATCGTCAGTTTGTTGCATTAAATCATTGACTGAAGCTATGATTTGCTCTGCTCGGTTCATCTTGTCACGGTTGTTGTTCAGTACTTTCTCATATATAGCACCTCTTTCTTGACTGATCTGTTTGACTTTATCTTGGAGGAGTTGAGATTTATTTCTGATTTTAGCAATCTCCTTTTCCTCCTTAGCCAAAATATCACGACAAGCTCGGGCCACCATCAAACGCAATCTGTTTCTTGAATGCTCTACCGAGTCATTGACGGCTTTAAACTGCTCTCTACTCTCTTCAAACGTCTGACAAATCTCTTCGACTTCTTTACGGTAGGAATCCATGGAATCGGTGATTTCACTGAATTCGTGTTCTGCTGTCCGGTGATCAAACGCGACACATTTACCGCAGGCCAGTACCTGGCACGTGTCACAATAAAAACACAATTCCTGGTTTGTGTGCTTCCTGCATGTTTGAGATTCAGTTTTTCTGGTAACTTTTGGAGAGCTATCTTTTGACGGGGCTAATTCGGATGCTGTGACAATTCGATGAGTTTTGGTAAATTGTAATCGCCCATGTACTTCTAGGCATGCTTGACAGAATTTTGCGTTGCATTCTAGACACTGTGAGATGGCTTCCAATCCTTCGACACATCCTTCACAAGTCGTTATGGGCAATGCTGTATCTCCTTGACACTGCTCCTGTCTGTTGACTTCATCGACAAGAGAACTCAAGAAAAAGCAGTTTGCTAGACTTGACAAACCTTTATCTGGAACTGCTGTCTCCTGCCTGCAAACTGGGCAAACAATATTATCTGTCTTCGGATCCTGTTTTTCAACAAGTTCTTCAAGGCAATTCAAGCAGTAGCAGTGAAGACAATCCAAAATTTTCGGATCGGTAAAACGAGTGCAGCAGATTGGGCATTCAATGTGACTAATCTTGCACGTCTGCTCAGATAGGGGTGCTGCTTCAGCCATGTCGCTTAATAACCACTAGGCTAACCTGTTACACAAAAATAAGTAAAATGTTAAGTTGTATATGAAAATAAACAAATTAAATGTGAAGAACCAATCTGCCGAATTTAACCGATTTTGTATTGGAATATTTGGAAATTTAAAGACGCTTAAAATCAACAATAAACATGTGTAAGGATTAACACTGAGATATGGCATTTTCCAGAATTGGCGATCATTATTGACTTATCATAATGTATCGTTGTGGGTCACTTTCATGTTTATCCTCAAACTATGTTTTGCAGATCCAAAATGCTGTATTTGTATTTTACTGTTGTATGTGTTTTCATACTGAATAGCGGAAGTTAAAATTTACTAAGAGTCTAAAAGCCAGTATTTTATATGGTAGAATTAACCCAAGCAGGTCTGGGATGGAGGTGCACAATGGGCGCGCATGATTGATGATATTTTTGTATATCCCCAGAACGCTTCGACCGATCATGTTCAAATTGTCTGACTTTTCTTAACTATTTGTAGAACCCCTCTCATACCGAAATCAAAGATGTGGGAGTATCAAGGATGGCAACCGTTAATTTTGAACAGGTCCATTGACTTTCCACTTGATATTAATTTGTAAATACTAGTTGCAAACTGCAAAATCTGACTTTTTTTTGGCCATATTCATGGTTTGTTGTTATGATTTATGAAAGTATATTGCCCAATATATGAATTTACAACATAAATAGTACTATGATGCGATTATGTATGTATTTACTGCTAAAAGTTTGGGTAAAAATCTTCACTGATAAAGTTTTCTGAACAACATTACCAACAATGGCGTTGACAGCACACATACCAATGGATTACAGATTTTACTCTGAGGGTTAATACCAGTAAACACATCATTAAATGCATCATTACTTCATGTAAATCAAGAGACGTATACAAATAAACAAATGTGAAAGATTCATCATATTTCATTGCCTTGTTAACGAGAATATAGTGAATTCAGAATATTCACGTTGGGAATTAATGACTGAATTTAATTTGAAAAAAATATTGTATTGCACATAATTGCACTTCAGATACAAAAAATGTCAAGAGAGTTACGTTAGGTACCATCGTCAACTTTACACTAAGTATGTTACATTAGACCTGTGTCAGTGTTTGCTTATGTTTTTCGAGAATAACGATTGTGTGTAGGGGCCAATAAATGGTTGAAACTGCAACCTAGGTTTCCCCCTTGGTAATTAAGATCAGATTGACCCTGAGGGAAAGTAAGAAAAGGCAACAACTAAAAAAGTGGGATCGGTTGCAGGGTTCATGAGATTTCTCATGGGAATCATACCCCACCTCATGCCTCAGGCCAGGTAGACAACACTAACAACTAAATCATTTACCAATTTTTCTCAAGTTTCCTAAATACGAGGCCCAAATTAAGGTTTGTACCCCCTCTCTTTCCGAATGGCCTAGATCTGCCACTGCAAGACATTCAGCAATGATTGAATGGAACTAATTTTTAGTAGGCTCTAGGCTTATTATTTTGTCACGTTGTCTTTCCTGTATGCTATAGTATAATTTTAGCTAGGGCTGTGCCGAAACAGTCATTACCCGGTTCCATTTTTCGGTTCCAATTACCCGTAAACGACTTTTAAAAATTCGGACTTAACATTTGAGCAGTGCGAACAGAAATATGTGACTCTTGAACAATGTTATGTTTACACTGTTACAGACAATTATCTTTAAATTCAAGAGATTACACTCCAATAAAGAAAAGATCGATAGTATGGTATCCTTTGTATTATAAAAGTCAATTTGTTACCATTTACAGTACATGTATTTGTACACCACCGGAGGCATGTTTTCAACAAAAATGAAAACGGGTATCCGGGTATCCGAAATTTGCTGATGTCGGGTATCCGGTTCCAAAAATATCCAAAAACGCACAGCCCTAATTTTAGCGGAGTGCATAGTATATTTTTTCAGTTCATGTATTCACGTGCCGTTCTCTCATATCATACTTACCATTAAGATTGTTTTCTCTAAATATCCACAACAGTGTTCTAACTCATATCCACCAAGTCGTGATAGGCCGACAAGAAACGGTAACCAAACGGAGGTATAATTATTCGGGAACGCAACAAGTGTTTTGCATGGATTGATATGTGTTCTGTGAAGCAGTAGTATAGCCTGTGTGCTTCTCATTGCTGGAAAACCCCTCAATCTATTTGCGTTGTTCATTGAGGTCATGGTTCACGATAATCTACGGATACCTATTGCTGCCATCGAGTTCATGTATTTTTTTATTGTACAACGTCGCGTATTGTGTGCATTATGCTGTGATGTGTCAACATTATAATTTGTTCAATACAATGACTGTATTTATTTGAAGCTAGGATTACTCCAGGGTTGGTAGCAAACGTTATGATAATTTTAAGGGCAATGTTTTGAATTATTGATTTGCCCATAAATCCCAATGAACATGTTGCAAAACTCTGCATATCAAGCATACAATAATACACACCTACCATTCAAGTCATATGATCATTATAACGTATAAATCAGAGTACGTAGCTGTTATGATAACTCATAATGTTGTGTCTCAGTTAGTTAACTTGAATGAGGGAAACGGTATCAGACAAAATAGATTACATTCTTTGTATTACACCTATCGGTCTGTCAATTAAACGGCTCAGATTGACCAATCACATTACACTATAGGTATTCGACACCTCAATTGCTATCCACCATTTTGGTGGTCAAGCTTTCCAGGGTTATGCGGGTCTTGTCTACATTTGCGAGTGAAACCCTTCCACTTTGGTAAAAAGCTGCTCTTACTGTAATTGATCATCCGACACTACATTTCTACAGGCGATCGATTATGGTGAAAGCAATGTTATTTATTTATAATCAGAGCGGTAGAGTTAAAAAGGGAAGTTGAACTTGACTACAAGCACGTCTTTGTCTTGAGCCCAGACGTGTTGTGAATGTATCGCGCTGGCTGTACCTCCACACTAGGCAGTGGAATTAGATTTCATATAAATATACCTGTCCAAGACTAGACGAGTCCGAGTGTTTTAGTGTGGACGGGGATTATTGCCAAAATAATCTACAGATTGATGTATTCAGAAGAAACTTGCGAGACGAGAATTTTCCTTGTCACCGCAGTGTGATTGCATTAACCCCGCCAGTCATTAAGGTTTTTAACCCTGCGGAAAACAAAATTATGTTGTTGCACAATGGGGTCATGGTCAAGGGATGCAGCAACATTCAAAGTTTCTTATGTATACGAAAACATATAACAGCCGTCGAAGTAAAACATTTTGCAGAAATGTGTTTTTGCAGAAATGTATTTTTGGGTATTTTTGTTAGAAAATAAGCTTTTGTATTATGACAGAACACGGACGTAGAGGAATGTCGAAGAAACGTAGATTACTTTTTTTTATTAATTGCTCAAAATCGGTGGAAACACAGAGTTCGTTTTAAATTCGGTACATCTACAGAGCATTTTACATTATACACCTTTAATTTTACCAGTCCGTTCCGAGGACGCTACTACTGAATTATTCATAAACCTCCAGTAAAATTAATAATTTGTCCGCGAATTTATTTAAACCAATCACTGGAAGCAAAATGTTGGGTTCGTCTATAGTTTAAAAAGTGATAACCATAACAGATTAGTTACGTAATACATTATGTATGAACCTTTCTCTGCCAAATCATGGGAGAAATATAAGATCACAGAATGGACTGGTAAATGCCCTCGCTACATTGCCACTCGCGGGTGTGGTCTTTTTTTTCATGTGTTGTGTTCTGGAGGTATTCTGGGTTGCCGCGCGGGCCTTGACTAAAAGTTAGTTCAGTTAGGAAATAGTTATCAACATAATGACGTCATAATAAGATTCTAGATTTGATGAATGTATGGCTGAAGTGTCGTGTAGCCTTTGTGTTTCACACATGACAAGGTCATGATTTCAGCAAATAACAGAAGCATATTAGGCCTACTGCTCTCGTTATGTAAAATAATGAAACCACTCTTTCAAAAAGCTATATGGCGGACAAGTCTTTTTGGAGTGGATAAAGTGTAAAATTGGTAGTGTATAAAGAGTGAATTGGTAGCCTTTTACTGTATTTTTCACTCGAATCAGAGTGGGTTTCACTCCAAAAAGACTTGCCCGCCATATAGCTCTTTAAAAGAGTGGTTTTCACTCTTTTACATTCAGAGAGTACCATGAATTAGCGATTGGATTAAATCTTGATCGAGTGCGCAGCGCAAAGCCAAAATAGCGTGCCATGGCGATTTTTTCTGCAGCATACGGCACTTCGTCCACTGTGCACTTACCATGCATTCGTAGTCAAAAAAATAATTTTGGACTTATTTATTTTTCTTAAAAAAAACCTTAACAGCCGTGAATTACTACATACAGAAAGCTTTTGCTTCAGCATTGCTTCTGTTATAGTTAAACAAGATTAATATAAAACATTATTAAAACAGTGTATAACAATATTGACAAAACCTGGTGTCAATCATATAGTACCACCTATATGAAAGGCGATCGTTCTAACCACAAGACTACCATGCCACTCGAATTTGCCGCTGAATTAAAAACCTTTATGAAGCCCATTTCTAAGCCCCTGACGAAGCATGCTAAGTACTGAAAGGCTAGGCATATTTTCTAACATAATGACGCCATCAGTTTGCAGCCCACTCGTTCTTTCACCAAAATGATTTCTGACGTAACCTCGTTTCATCGCGCCCCTATAATGAGCATGCAAATCATAATAGGTTTGATCATACAGAAAGGATCATTCTCTATGGTTTGATGAATAATAATATGTCTGGCTTGGTCAGGGGTTCCAATGCGAGGAGATCAGGGGTATAAACCCCACATTGAAAAACCCCCCTTTATCATTCGACAAAGGGAACTCATGCATTGGAATGTCTTAATTACTCCTCCAGTTCTTTTCAGAACCATAATTACTCAATAGAGAATTTCACATGGTGTCACCGCAATTAGTCTTACTTACTTAATCACTGAATTTGTACACAGAAAAGGTGGTCCCTAAGTATTCAATGCAATGCTGATGGAGACCTATGGTATATTACTCCAAAATCCACTACAAATATATGCTGAAGGCACACAGTCACATCAGAGCAATTAAAAAGAGTGGGAGGTGGGATGAGTGGTAATTTAATATTACATTGAGATGGTGCAGCTGACGAAAAAATTCTCCCATGATCTGCTTGTAGATTATTCAGAGAGAGTGAGTTTGTTTTGGAACGCATACATTCCTGCTTTTGTTGAGAAGCTTGGAGAGATTTGGAGGCGTAAATGATGGATCGAAAGGTAAGAAGAAGAATTTTAAAATGGTCGTTTG
>CM055829.1:10161682-10221082 GCA_029582265.1 Zoroaster sp. YZ-2022 | reverse complement strand
ATGGGGCCCCGAGCTTTCATTTTTTTGGCTGGAGGAAGAGGAGATTGCTAAAATCAGAAATAAATCTCAACTCCTCCAAGATAAAAGTCAAACAGATAGGTCAAGAAAGAGGTGCTATATGAAAGTACTGAACAACAACCGTGACAAGATGAACCGAGCAGAGCAAATCATAGCTTCAGTCAATGATTTAATGCAACAAGCTGACGATTTCGAGCTATTGGACCTCAAGCCAAAGGTTATGCATAACTTAGAATTCCACAAGGATCTTCAGTTTGAATCGGCGCAGCATAGCCAGTCATTCGTCGGGTTCAAATGTTATGATGTCGTTCATGATGCAGATCTCGGTGAAATACTAGATGAAGAGAAATGGCAGCTGAAGACAGAGTTTGGCAAGGAAGGAGAGGGTGACGGTGAATTCAAGTTTGTCACGGATGTTGCTTGTTTCAGCAATGGAGACATTGTCGTAGTAGATACAATAAGCAATCGATTATCAACATTCACCTCAACTGGATGTTATAAAACTACAGGCGTTCAAAATGAGACAGAGGAAGGTAAACTGAAATCACCGTGGGGTGTTGCAGTGACCAGTGATGACATGCTTCTGGTTACTGATGAACAGAATGTGAAGGTGTATGACAATAATCTGGAATTTATTCGTCAGTTCAGACCCTCACAAGATGACGCAGAGGGACATTCAAAGAGTGTGCTGAATGGTATTGCTGTAGACAAGAATAATCGGGTGGCAGTTGCTGACAGTGGAAGAAATGTGTTATGTCTCCATCATCAGGATGGATCTTTGATTACATCTATATCACATGACATGATTCGTGATATCACGCGTTTGGCTATAAGCAGCAATAAGCATATGATCTTTAATCATTACGAGAACAGGAAATTTATTTGTGTGGATTTAATGGGTAATGAAGTGTTCAATATCAGCCCTTCCATCGACGGGAAACCAGTGAAACCCACTGGTGTGTGCTGCGACGATGCTGGGGACATCTATGTTTGTGTTCATCATGACGGTAATCGAGGAAGTTTTGTGATGCATCATTATGATCCAGAAGGAGTACACATCAGCCGTGTAGCTCATGGATTATATAATCCTTTAGGCATGACATTAACTCCTGCAGGTGACCTTGTGGTTGCCGATACACACTCCATCAAGATCTTTCAGCGGGTGTGAGTATTGCGACCTGGAGTCCAATCGAGAGACTTGAAATTCAGCTCCTTGTTAATTCACATGTCGACACAATCAAACTTGTATACGGCAAACACATGGTATGAATAACAAATGTTATTGGGTGAAAAGTTTGTCAGCCACAGTTTGACATTCCTCCTTGAGATGAAAACATGTCTTGTGACACATCATCTATTAAAATGGGCTCTTCTTTGTCACTTCACCTACGATAATACCAAGTTCAAGTATTATAAGTATAGTTGCCTTGCTCTGACTTTCCTGCCTACAAAATATTCAATCATTCCACTGCCTGTGAAGTACATAAAATACACTTAAGTAGGTTTGACAATATTTTCAAATGCCCGGTTTTTCATGATAACACGTCTCCATCATCAGGATGGATCTTTGATTACATCTCTATCACATGACATGATTCGTGATTCAACGTTTTTAGCTATAAGCAGCAATAAGCATATGATCTTTACTCATTCCGAGAACAGGAAATTTATTCGTGTGGATTTAATGGGTAATGAAGTGTTCAATATTAGCACTTCCATTGACGGGAAACCAGTGAAACCCATCGGTGCGACGACGCTGGGGACATCTATGTTTCTGTTCATTACGGTACCGGTACACAAGGAAACGGTGAAATACATCATTGTGATCGAGAAGGAGTACACATCGGCCGTGTAGCTCATGAATTATGTAATCCTTAATGCTATGGTCCCACAGGAATATTTCGATCTTTCTGTCGAAATAATTATATTTCGATTCTTGTTTTTTTGGTTATTTTTAATAATTTCGTCAAAATCTCGTATAAATATCGACAAAATATCTGTTTTCCGTGAGAACATTTTTATTTTTGTATTTTCTCGACAATTTCGATTCATTTTCGATTTTATTTCGACGACTTTCGACTGTTTAGATCATTTCGACTGGCATTTCGACAAAATTCGACTGTTTAGATTGATTTCGATTTTTTTTCCGATTCATTTTCGATTGTTTTAAAAAATTTGGACAAATGTTCCGATTTATTTCGACTGTAACGATTGTTTAGACTATTTAGAGAGTTTAGATTTATTTCGACTGGTTTTCGAACTTTTAGATTGTTAAGACTATTTCGATTTCATTTTCGACAGTTTCGATAAAATGGCGACAAAATTTCGATAAATTTGATCGAAACTTTATCGAAAAATATTGGTCAGGTTTAATAATTTTCGATTAATGAATTTTATTTTCGACGAATCTCGACAGTTTCGATTTTTTTAGACTCTTTAGACTATTTCGACTTTTCTCGAAAATTTGTTGTAAAAAATCTAAAATCTTGACGAAACACGATCTAGAGAGTCGGAATCTCTGTGGGACCATAGCATTAGGCATGACATTTAGTCCTACCGGTGACCTTGTGGTTGCTGATCTGAACTCCGTCAAGATCTTTCAGCGGATATGAGTATTGTGACCTGGGGTCCAATCTATAGACTTGAAATTCAGCTGCTTGTTAATTTACAGTCAGACTGGTACACGGCAAACACTCAAACTTGAAAGTTATATTTAAAAAAATTTGAACGACACTAATATTACACTTAGTAACTACATCTCCAATGTCACAAAGTCCGCATACCTTCATGAATAAGAATTTCTTGACGGAACTTAAACCACAAACGTCACGCATGGCAGCATATTGCTTATGCTATAATTTTCGGTTTTGCTTTATATTGTAGACAATTTATCCTTCTTTATGGTGTAACATTCATTTAAAAAACATTATATACAGACTGTCGATTTTCAATAAACATTTGGAATACTACACGATCCCTGAATAAAGACAAGTCTGCATTCCCTGGACTGATTATTTTCAGATCTAGTGTTAGAATCCTATGATAAAACAATGTAAGATAATATCATGCCTTGCTAAATAGGAACTTAATGGTCATCCAAGAAGCAACCGAATGTTTTATTAACGCATACGTCTTGTTATTAATAACTTTCTCCTGTTTGGATTACTTAATATTCAAACTAAAAGGCTCAACCGTTTTTAACATATTGCAGCACGTATCATCACCCGAAAAGGTCCACTGAACACATCACATCTATTCTCACACAGTTTCACTGGCTTTCTGTCGAGCAAACGATCATTTAAAAAATTCTTCTTCTCGCCTTTCGATCCATCATTAATACCCAGCGCCTCCAAATCTCTCCAACCTTCTCAACCAAAACGGGAATGTATGCGTTCCAAAAACACTCACTATCTCACTGAATAATCTACCAGCAGATCATGGGGAGAACATTTTTTGTCAGCTGCACCATCTCAATGTAATATTAAATTACCACTCACATCCAAAACTTGTACTTCTCTCACATCATTCAAGACCCACCTTTTTAATTGCTCTGATGTGACTGTGTGCCTAGGGGCCACCTTTTCTGTGTACAAATTCAGTGATTAAGTAAGTAAGACTAATTGCGGTGACACCATGTGAAATTCTCTATTGAGTAGTAATTAGTTCTGAAAAGAACGGGAGGTTACAACTCTTCAGTTCCTCCAGTTCAATAGAGAATTTCACGTGGTGTCACCGCAAATAGTCTTACTTACTTATCCTCTTCACCATGCAAAGATACAAGTTTTACCTAAATTCAGTCATTACCGAATAAGGTTGAATCGGACAGGATTAATAATAATAATAATGTGTGGATTTATATAGCGCACGTATCCACCAACTAAGTGGTGCTCAAGGCGCATTATATTATTATCCCTGCTCATAAGGCTCATAAATCATTCCTGAAACCATCTCAGCTCCCTGGTGAGTATACAGCTCAATTGTTGCCATTTCTAGCGCATATAGAGCAAACCAACTCTGCCTTCACAGGTACCCATTTAACCCCTGGGTGGAGAGAAGCAATTATGATTAAGTGTCTTGCTCAAGGACACAAGTGTCACGGCCGTGATTCGAACCCACATTATGTTGCTAACAACAGAACTTGAATCCGGTAAGCTAGACCGCTCGGCCACGACACCTCACTATTAATGATAATGTACCATTGAACATTGACCTTTTGTATCGATGCTGTGTATATAGACAATGCAACAGCCGATGTTTACATTACAGGGAATCATTATTACTTTGGTCATTACCAGATTATCAAATAAACGAATTTTTATCTAAACAATTTATTAGTGTAAAGCTTGTACACGTTTCAATCATCCCAAGGAATTATTTCCTTTAAAGTGCTAGCTTTCATCTTCGAAAATGTTAAAAACGCCATTTTGTTTTTAAAACAAACTTAAAAACTTGTAACAGTTTTTCGTTGTTTTCTCACAAACATGCACACGGTTTGTGATGAAACATTTTATAGTTTTATGATATATAATATCTCAAATTTAAACATCGTATCTTTGTTACCCATATGATATGTAATATGAATCTAAGAGATATTGCATTATTACCTAGTTATTATTATAACATTAAATAATAATTTGCAACAAAACATTTTCATTAATATAATACATTTCATTCCTTGGTGACGATTAGACTTTCCAAAGTCTAATGTATACTGAATTAGTCGGCAGATAGACCACCGAATCAAACAGGCTGGTATTTTTGTTTTTATTTTGCCCTATGTAATTTATTTTCAGGGGAAGACATCCTCCCCACGTTCGGTGATTATTCGCGCGACCACCTCTCCCCTTTTCTAGGGGATTTTGAAGATGTTCAATTATTTTTAGTACTGGCGTTGAAGTCAGTCGGCATTTTGCCTTCCACACAAAAGTATTACCTCACGAGTAGACTCCTATATTACAATTCATACAATTTCAACGAAGTAACATTTAATATAATTACTTAGTAATGTTTTACCTAACACGTGTTTAGTATTTTATTCTATAGTCCATCTACAACAGGGTAGGATTTTACGCAACCTGTGTAATTAAAATTGTACGCGACGCTGTACATGAAGAACACTGTGCTTGAAGTCACGAACTTTATGGCATAAATATGCATCCGTAGATGATCCGCGATGGCAGCCGCTGTTACCATGAACCATGAACTTCTCATTGTGCGACGAAAATAGCATTTTGGTTTTTCCACTCTGAGAAACACCTATTTTGTATCAACCGTTAACTACATGACAGACCTGCTACACGTCGCGTTTGCGTTAATTATACCTTGCCTCTTACAGTTTCTGTCAAGTATATGTACTGTAGGCCTATGTATCCAGTAGTGGGTGAAACTTACTGGACACGAGAAACTTTGAAGACATTTCGAGAATAATTCATATTGGTAGGTATAATACATTGAATATAAACCATCTTGCTTTAAACATAACTTTGCACCCACTGTGATGATTATAGAAGGAAAAAGTTTAACACTGTACAAAGTAGGAGTACTTAGAATTAGTTGCATATATTTGATATGTCTTCCAGTGACAGATAGACCCGACGGGAGGAGGTGGACGCACGCTCCTCAAAGTTTGATAGCCTGCATTAAGGGCATAAAACCTGGGAGCGAGAGTTGGTAAAATGATGTAGTATTTACTGTTTTCTTTCAAATAAATAACTAAGTAGTACAGAATGGCATTTATAACAACCATTCCTTTCTAATTATATACAATAAGGGTTGGCCTAACGTGTCTGAGGTGGGATGCAATGTTCCGCTTGACCCCATGACATTTTTGGAATTATCCTTCAGGGTTTACCTGGTCCAATTCAACAATAATGAGAGTGAGCATCGTTATGTTTGTTAGCTTACGGCGCAAGGATATTGAGACCTTTCAGATGAGGTCATAAACATTTCCATAGGTCATCGTAAGAGGGTACTTTTTTCTAAGAAAGTATGTTTCCAAAATATCCCTTATTTTTCAACCGTTGGTTATAACCAACGGTTGAAAATAAGTGATACTTATCACACTTTGATATTTATCATACTTGGCACAAATTTTGTCCTCATTAAAAGAAATATATACTGTGACTTATTTGGATTTGTTAGAACAAAAACATAATTATTGAAGATTCTGTGCAGTAAATGCAGACATAAACATATCCATCGCAATATGTTGAAATTCAAAACCGAAAATAGTATTTTAAAAAAATATATAAATATAAAAAAAATTAAAAAATAAGATTTTACATTTTGCATTTAATATCTACCACTAAAAACGGGGTAATTCAATTGGATCTGTTCAGGAACAGATTTGGGTATGAGAGGGTCAGACAATTTTACCGTGGTTGTTAGAAACGTTCTGGAGATATAATTAACAAAAATATCATCATGGGGGCACAATGTGCACCTCCCTTCCAGACCTGCTATAGGGTTAATACATGTTACCAACAGTGTTTACTGGCTTTAGTAAAACTCTTTCAGTTAGTACAAATTTAACTTCCCTATTCAGTATTATTACAAATAAAATACAGCATTTTGAATCTGCAAAATATTGCATATTTTTAGGGTTTGAATATCGACTTTTCTTATTGGATGTTACCCATTACGATGCATAAGTGAATCCTATATAATGACCACCATTGCCGGAAAATGCCACATCCTCGTGTTTATTCTTGTTCATGTTTATTTACTGATTTTAAGCGTCTAACTCAAATTTCTACATATTTCAATACCAAATACTAAATTCGGGTGGTTGGTTCATGAGATTTAAATAGTTACGTTCATGTAACACTTTGTTGTTTACTTATTATTGTATGACAGGTCAGTGGTAATATTAAGCGACATGGCTGAAGCTGCACCCCTATCTGAGCAGACGTGCAAGATTAGTCATATACACATTGAATGCCCAATCTGCTTCACTCGTTTTACTGATCCGAAAATTCTGGATTGTCTTCACTGCTACTGCTTGAATTGCCTTGAAGAACTTGTTGAAAAACAGGATCCAAAGACAGATAATATTGTTTGTCCTGTTTGCAGGCAGGAGACAGCAGTTCCAGATAAAGGTTTGTCAAGTCTAGCAAACTGCTTTTTCTTGAGTTCTCTTGTCGATGAGGTCAACAGACAGGAGCGATTACAATTTACCAAAACTCATCGAATTGTCACAGCATCCGAATTAGCCCCGTCAAAAGATAGCTCTCCAAAAGATACCAGAAAAACAGAATCTCAAACATGCAGGAAGCACACAAACCAGGAATTGTGTTTTTACTGCGACACGTGCCAGGTGCTGGCCTGCGGTAAATGTGTCGCGTTTGATCACCGGACAGCAGAACACGAATACAGAGAAATCACCGATTCCATGGAATCCTACCGTAAAGAAGTTGAAGGTATTTGTCTGAAGTTTGAAGAGAGTAGAGAACAGTTTAAAGCCGTCAGTGACTCAGTAGAGCATTCCAGAAACAGATTGCGATTGATGATAGCCCGAGCTTGTCGTGATATTTCGGCGAAGGAGGAACAGGAGATAGCTAAAATCAGAAATAAATCTCAACTCCTCCAAGATAAAGTCAAACAGATCGGTCAAGAAAGAGGTGCTATATATGAGAAAGTACTGAATAACAACCGTGACAAGATGAACCGAGCAGAGCAAATCATAGCTTCAGTCAATGACTTGATGCAACAAGCCGACGATTTCGAGCTGTTGGACCTCAAGCCAAAGATTATGCATAACTTAGAATTCCACAAGGATCTTCAGTTTGAATCGGTGCAGCATAGCCAGTCATTCGTCGGGTTCAAATGTCATGATCTCGTTCATGATGTAGATCTCGGTGAAATACTAGATGAAGAAAAATGGCAGCTGAAGACAGAGTTTGGCAAGGAAGGAGAGGGTGACGGAGAATTCAAGTTAGCCACGGAAGTGGCATGTTTCAGCAATGGAGACATTGTCGTAGTAGATATAACAAGCAAGCGATTATCAACATTCACCTCAACTGGATGTTATAAAACTACAGGCGTTCAAAGTGAGACAGAGGAAGGGAAACTGAAAGCACCGCGGGGTGTTGCAGTGACCAGTGATGACATGCTTCTGGTTACTGATGGACAGAATGTGAAGGTGTATGACAATAATCTGAAATTCATTCGTCAGTTCAGACCCTCACAAGATGACGCAGAGGGACATTCAAAGAGTGCACTGTTTGGTATTGCTGTAGACAAGAATAATCGGGTAGCAGTTGCTGACAGTGGAAGAAATGTGTTATGTCTCCATCATCAGGATGGATCTTTGATTACATCTATATCACATGACATGATTCGTGATTTCACGTATATGGCTATAAGCAGCAATAAGCATATGATCTTTACTCATTTCGAGGATAGGAAATTTATTTGTGTGGATTTAATGGGTAATGAAGTGTTCAATATCAGCACTTCTATCGACGGGAAACCAGTGAAATCCAGCGGTGTGTGCTGCGACGATGCTGGGGACATCTATGTTTCTGTTCATTACGGTACACGAGGAAACAGTGAGATACATCATTATGATCCAAAAGGAGTACACATCAGCCGTGTAGCTCATGGATTATATAATCCTTTAGGCATGACATTTACTCCGGTCGGTGACCTTGTGGTTGCTGAAATGCACTCCGTCAAGATCTTTCAGCGGGTATGAGTACTGTGACTTGGAGTCCAAAATTCGGCTGCTCGTTAAAACAATAAAACTTCAACAAGTCAAAACAACAAATTATTCTAACGGTAGCGTTATAGCATACGCCAACAGGTGACTATAGGCCCATGGATCTAATTCATAATTCTAATTCATAATTTGTTGCCATTACTTTTGGGCGGGCTTTTGTGGTCGTAATTTACTGATTACTGAAAAGTTTCATTAAAATGTGGTCAGCCTAAATTGTATGTGAATATCTTAATATTACACGTAAACTCAAACATTGTCCTTTCAGATGCTGTATAGACCGTGTATGAACTGTTAACATTTAATGCCACTATCCATTATTGTATTCTTGAAAAACTAATACAGGATCACATAAAACGATAGTGTTTAAGTTGACGATGGTATCGGACATTCCTTGAAATATTTATGTATCGGGAGCTATCGTTTAATTAAAATTATTTCGTCAAAAGTTATTTCTGTCATTCGAAGAAATTCCACGTTGGAATGAATAGAAACAATCTGAAGGATTTTTTACTATCTTCTCGTTAACGACAGAACGAAATAAGATTAAACTTGTATACATATCTCTTGCTGTAAGTTATGCATTTACAAACATTTTACTAAAATTGTGTACTGCCTTTAAAGAGAAGGTACAACAAATACCAGATTATTATCTCCCGACGCAAGAATTTCACCAATCCATATATAAATACCTTATTATCAAAGTTCCGAATTATTAAAAATGATGTACATTCATTTTAAAGTTCTGTACCATGTGCCTTGTTTACACTTTGTGTTACCTTTAGAGTTTGTACATTTTGTACTTCTCCACATATTTTTTAATTTTTTTTTTGCTGAGATCTCAAAATATCAGATGTTATGGTTTCTTGCCAAAGACCAGTGTACATTATTTTTGAGTCCGGTGCAGATTGACCTTTGGGGCTCTTTTTGTAAGCATGTTATTGGTAACATCGTCTATACAGTATGTCCTCAGTGTAAACACTCTATTTCTGAAAATATAAAACCCCGAAATACATTTTGAACTTTTCAATTGCACAGATATTTGATCTCTGGCCTAAACACCTGTGATTACATAAAACTCACAGGTGTTTAGGCCAAGGATTAGGAGTATCTGTGCAATTGAAAAAGTTCCAAAATTTATTTCGTGGTTTTGGTATATTTTCAGAAATAGTTAGAGTGACACTTTTTTGGGACATACTGTATAAAACATGTATATTTATTAAATTTTAACACTGCATCTTTGTAACCCATAACATATGCAACATTAAACATTCAATTACCTTAATTAACTTTATAAACACAAATTTGCCCAAACAATAAATCAATAAAAATTAAAAATAAATCTGACATTTTATTTGATACTTTACTCCTTTCTCATCGTGTGACAACATGTACAATATCCCTGCTGTCTACATATTAAAAAAGTATTAAATTGCTCTACAGTACCCGGCGACAACAATTCAGAAAGTGCACTGCTTGCGCTGACTGCATGAAATACGATCAAGTAATTTTGAGGATATTTTCTTTTACACGATTTGTTATTGATTTATTGATTTATATTTTTGTTGCACGATAAGCCTACATATTTATGAGCCAATGCTCATCATATATAAAATGATAAATACTTATATGTTTTTACGTTGCTAGGAAATGTGCATAAAACCTATTATAATATAGGTTAATAATGGAGCTTCACGTTCAAAACCAGTAAGTGGAATCACCTGTATACTGGTTTCCAGAAGGCTTTTGCCTACTCTATGTCATAGTTTACGGGCACTTAATTCACACAGCAAATGATTCTGGACAGTGAGAGAGCTACAGTCTGTAGTAAATCATAAACAATACATTTAAACATGTTATTATCACACAGACGATATCAAAGGACATTTAACAAGAACAAGACAAGTTTAACAAAGGGTCTAAATAATGACTGTTCACCATTAGACACTTTACAATTGCTATATTACAAAACAAAACATTGTATCATGATAAAAAAATCAGTGAATGGGTGCAACAGGATAAATGACTTTGTTCTGTAGTGGTGACGACGCACACCATAACAATATTGAGCCTCAGACAAACCACCAAATCAAACAGGCTTGTATCCCCCCCCCCCCCCCCCGAGTGATTTAATTTCTGGAAAACATTTCTAACACCTACACCCAGACTAACACAGTCCGTTCTGTGGTCTTATGGTTTCTTCGCTAATGATTTGGTAGAGAAACCATAATACATAATGCATTAGATAAGTAATTAGTTATGGTATCACTTATTTAAATATAGACGAGCCCAACATTTTACTTACTGTCATTGGTTAAAATAAATTTGCAGACATAAATTATTAATTTTGCTAGAGGTTTATGAATAATTCAGCAGCAGCATCCTCAGAACGGACTGGTAAAGGTGTTCCATATATTTACCAATGCTTTAAATGGAGTTTATGTATTGAACAAATAACGAAGTTCACATCACATCATCATGAGTTGTAACCTCCAGTTCTTTTCAGAACTAATTACTACTCAATAGAGAATTTCACATGGTGTCACCGCAAATAGTCTTACTTACTTATCCTCTTCACCATGCAAAGATACAAGTTTTACCTAAATTCAGTGATTACCGAATAAGCTTGAATCGGACAGGATTATCTCAATATCAATGACAATGTACCATTGAACATTGGCCTTTTGGATCGATGCTGTGTATATAGACAATGCAACAGCCGATGTTTACATTAAAGGGAATCATTATTACATTGGTCATTACCAGATTATCAAATAAACGATTTTTTATCTAAACAATTTATTGATGTCAAGCTTGTACACGTTTCAATCATCCCAAGGAATTATTTCCTTTAAAGTGCTAGCTTTCATCTTGTTAAATATCAAATCCGCCATTTTGTTTGTAAAACAGACTTAAAAACTTGTAACATATTTTCGTTGTTTTCTCACAAACGTGCACACGGTTTGTGATGAAACATTTTATAGTTTTATGATATATAATATCTCAAATTTAAACATCGTATCTTTGTTAGCCATATGATATGTAATATGACTCTAAGACATAATGACCTAAGACATAGTTATAATTACAACATTAAACAATTTTCATTATTACCTTGTTATTATTATAACATTAAATAATAGTTTGCAGCAAAACGTTTTAATTAAAAAAGGGACTTTGTTTTGATAAATGTCTCTGGTTAAAACAAATTTGTCAGCCACAGTTTGACATTTCTCTTTGAGATGAAAACATGTCTTGTGACACATCATCTATTAAAATGGGCTCTTATTTGACACTTAACCAACTTTACCAAGTTTAAATGCCCGGTTTTTCATGATAAGACTACATATTTGTGAGGAAACTCTTACCAGTTATAACATTATAAATATACTACTCAAAACAATTTAGGGAACACCGGAATAATCTCAGTTAAAGCAAGATCATTTATTTCAGATAAACACAATGTTTCACAGAATTGATGAGAAACAACTGCACAATGAAACATATGATAAAGGATGCATGTAGTGATTACACATTTCATGACATGACTACTGAAAGAGAGAGGGGGTTGCAAATGAAAATCCCGGTTCATGGAACATTTCAAACCTATTTGATGTTAACAATCCGGTGTTCCCTAAATTGTTTTGAGTAGTATAGATTGTATGTATTTACTTCATAGGACAGACGTAGAAAACCGATTACAATGTAGACCAATAATAGAATTTTACATTGGAAACTCCATCTTGTACCTTGTTACCAGGGCTTCGGTCTACTCTATGTCATATTTCACACAGCAAGTAATTCTTGATTATTAGAGAACATCAACAGTTATACATTCTATGACATTAGACAACGAATGTACCAGTATTGTTACACAATTTATTAATAGAAAGTGAAAGATTATTGTAACAAATTATTCACAAATGTGCTTAATATCAATTGTTTTAACCAACTACACACCATCCCTTAACAACATTCAAATAATAAACCCCATATCCCACAATTTTATTTTAAGCTAGGTTTCAACTTAATAGGTTCAGGAGTTACACAATTGTAAATCTTAAACTTATTTGGGAATTACCAACTTTGTATTCTCTTTCTCTTACTATTAAGCATCATGATTGTACAAACTCAAGTTCTATGAGAACTGATATAGAACACAATGACATTTGTTTTGCCAATAATAAATATAAAATTAAATCCACCTTTACAAGGGCCGATATGTCACTGACCCAACTCTTAAAGAGTAGGTACGACATTGGTTATTACAAGATTATCATATTAACGAGGTGTTATCTCAAACCCTATAATTGGTGTTAAATTGGTAAAGAATCAATCATCATGAGAAATTATTCCGAGTTTAAGTGCTTTCATCTTCAGGAAAACAGAAATTGTTCTGTCGTATTTTTTATCAAATTTTGCCCTCGAGCAGAACTATTTACACGTTTGGTAATGTTGGCATAACTGCTTCTAGAAGTTTACCTACTGTCTTTAAATCAGGATATGCATGTATAATGAGTTCCTTGAAAGTAGGCATGCTTTGGTAGAAGCACACCCGCACAGGACAGAATAAGTTTTGCAAATGTTTACGTCCGTTACGACAACCCTATTTCACATGGAGGCCACTCCAATCCAGTAAATTTCCGTTGTTCTTCACTAACCTTTAGTGCATACAAGCCACTGATGTCATCCATTTACATTTTGAGCTCGGTCTTAATTCTTGGTAGTAACATGCTTATGTTATTTACTTGTATACTGAAATCATGACCTTGTCATGAGCGAAACACGACACTTCGGCCATACATTAATCAACGATGTAGATTACAATGACGTAGTTATGTCGATAATTATCCCAAACTTAACTAGCCTTTTCCAGTCCGTTCTGTGGTCTTATGTTTTTCTTCGCTAATGATTTGGTAGACAAACCATAATACATAATGCATTAGATAAGTAATTAGTTATGGTATCACTTATTTAAATATAGACGAGCCCAACATTTTACTTACTGTCATTGGTTAAAATGAATTTGCAGACAAAAATTATTAATTTTGCTTGAGGTTTATGAATAATTCAGCAGCAGCGTACTCGGAACGGACTGGTAAAGGTGTTCCATATATTTACCAATGCTGGGACATACAGGTACCGAATTAAAATTAACTTTGTAAATGTTTACACCGATTTTGAGCGATTTTTAAACGTAAGCTACGCATCTTCAACATTCCTCTATGTATGTGTTCTGTCATAATACAAAAGCTTATATTTCGATGAAAATTCATATCCCACGAACACAAAATCCAAACTGATACATCTTTGCAAAAGGAATAATAAATACAATGCATGAATACTTGTTTGTAATTATATATGTTTTACTTCGATGGCTGTTTCTGTACATGAGAAACTTTGAAAAATAACTTTCTGACGCTCGACTACGAATTGAAAACTCAATTACTGGTGGGATTAATGCAATAAACTGCAGTGGCAATGACATTCTTGTCTCGCATTTTATCTGAATACATCAATCTAGATTATTTTGGTGAAAGTTCTCGCCCTCACTGAAACAATCGGACACGTTGTCTTGCACCAGTATATTTATGAGAAATTTAGTTGCACTGCATAGTGTACAGGTTCAGGCAACGCGATGTGAAGACATTCACAACACGTCTGGGCTCAAAATAAAGCCTTGCGTGCATTCAAGTTCAACTTCCTCTCCTAATGTTACCAGACTAGCGGTGATGAAAGAACAAAATTGTTTTCCCTAAGTTCGATTGATGTGGATACACAGTGTCGGATATACAAGTACCGGTACTACAAGAGCATCAATTTCCATTTTGGTAGGGTTTCACGATAAACTGGCCCACAAAATGATTGTGTTCACCCGAAAAGTGGATACTATAGGACCCTGGAAAGCTTGATCAACAAAATGGCGGATAGCAGCAGTTGTCGGGTATAACTGGTTGATTGACAAGCCATGTAGGTGTAATACAAGTGTAATACAAGATGTTAATTATTTCGTCTCGTACGGTTTCCCTCATTCATCACTTAACTCACTGATGCACAACATTTGAGTTACCATGACAGCTACGTACTTGGATGGATAAGTTATAATGATCTGGTGGAAAATATGAGTTGACTTGAACGATAGGTGTGTTTTATAGTACGCTTGAATTTTGCAACGTATTCGTGGTGGTAATTGGCAACGAATTCATATATGCACACGTGACATGATATATATGTTTCTGTTCATTGCGGTACATATGGAAATAGTGAGATACATCACTATGATGCACAGGGAGTACACATCGGCCATGTAGCTCATGGATTGTATAATCCTTTAGGCATGACATTTAGTCCTATCGGTGACCTTGTGGTTGCTGATCTGAACTCCGTCAAGATCTTTCACCGAGTATGAGTACTGTGACCTGGGGTCCAATCGATAAACTTGTACAATTCAGCTGCTTGTTAATTCACATCAAACACTAAAACTCAAGTCAAAACAATAAAGTATTCTAGCGGTAGCGTTATTACAGCCGTCAACACTTGACTGATAATATGGGTCTAATTCGTTTAATGAAAACACAGTTGTTGCCATATTGATTACTTTTGAGCCGGTATTTTTGGGTCGAAATTCACTGATTACTGAATGGTTTCATTAAAATGTGATAAGCTTGATCTGAATATCTAAAATACTCAAACATTTCCCATTTAGACGCTGTATACACCATGTATCAGCTATTTATATTTAAAACCACTATACACTATTGGTATTATTATTCGAATAGCATAAATGATCACAATTTTATATGGAACTTTCTTGATGTTCAGTCGATGATGGTATCATACTACCTTGACTTATTTATATATCGGGTAATATCGTTTTAGTAAAAGTAATAAAATAATTTCTAAAATTAACTTGGGAATGAATAGACACAATCTGAAGTATTTTTACTATTATTTTCATTAGGCGGCAGAACGAAATAAGATATAAAATAAAATAGACTAATGAAATAAAATAAACTTGTATGCATATCTCAAGAAGAATTGTGTAGCAGTGGCTGATAGTAAAAGAAAACTGCTCTCTCTCCATAACCTGGATGGATCGATGACTTCAACTATACTCAATGAAATGATTGATGATCTATGTGATATAGCCGTTAGTAATAAGGAGCGTCTGATCTTTACAAATTACGAGGCCAGCAGGGTTCTTTGTGTGGATGTTACTGGTAACGATGTGTTCAACATCAGCACTTCCATCGACGGGAAACCAGTCAAACCCACCGGTGTTTGCTGTGACGATGCTGGAGACATCTATATTTCTTTTCATAACGACGGTACCGAAGGTACTGAGATACATCATTATGATCCAGATGGAGTACACATCAGCCGTGTAGCTCATGGATTGTATAATTCTTTCGGCATGACATTTAGTCCTACCGGTGACCTTGTAATTGCTGATACGTTATCCGTCAAGATTTTTCATCGGGTATAAGTAATGTGACGTGGAGTCCAATTGATAAACTTATTTAATTCGTTAATTCACAGACTGATTGACACAATCAGGCTTGTATACAGCAAACACTATTAAAACTTATTTTAGCGATGACTGTATTAGCCTTGATCAAGGCGCGTCGGATCGGAACGGTTTGGTCGCATAATTTTTTCCCTATGTTGGTGGGCGGTCCACTTATGCAATTAGAGAGAGAGCAATAGATAATTGGTATAAGTGGACCGCCCACCAAAATAGGGGCTGGTTAGATCAGTTGGTAGAGCGCTCATATGGTATTCGAGATGTCGCGTGTTCGAGTCCGGCATCAGCCATTTTTTCTTTACACAAAGGCCTTGGACAATGTATTATATTTACCAGATTACCAATGTTGTACCTTCCCTTTAAAGTGCCGTATATGATTTAAACATTATTGGCAGACAAAAATCATATTTACTATAGTAAAACCAAGTATATTTATCAAATTTAAACATTGTATCTGTTACCCATAAAATATGCAATATTAAACTTGAGCAATAATTGTCTCAGAAATCTTTATAAAATGCCAAACAAATGATAATAATATTACAAATATTTTATTTGGTAGTACTTGCTCATCGTGTGACAACATTACGATATCCCCTCTTTCTTAAGTACCAGTATATGTCTTTTGTCTTATGTCATAGGTATAGATTGCTTTGGCTAAAACAATTAAAAAAGTGCTGACTGCATGAAATACGATCAAGTAATAAAGGATACTTTCGAAAACATGATTTGTTATTTATTTATTTGTTTTCACGATATGAAAACTGAGGCAATGCTCAGTATATATGAAATTTTAAATAAAGCATATGTATTTACGTTGGAGGAAAGACGCAGAAAACGTATTAAAATGTAGACCAATAATAGGATTGAACGTTGGAAATCAATGAGGGTAATCACTTAGCGTGTACCTGGTTTCCAGTGTTTCTGTCTACTCTATGTCATAGCCAATGAACAATTGATTCACCCAGCAAGTGATTATGGACAGTGAGAGATTTACAAACGATATCCTAGGATATATAAATTTGACAATAACAAAACAAGTTTAATCAACCAAAGGGCATAAACAGGCCTAACGGAAAGGTATAGCATTGGTTATAGTTGGTTATATTTGGAAACACGATGTCATCAAGTACACATACCCTCTTTGTATCAATATTAAATAACCAAACTGTGGAAGTTTTTGATCAAAACGTTCTGTCAATAAAGGGACAATATCGTCACGATCAGAACAGACTTTGAACAAGGCATGAAATCGGTGTCTTAAAAAATTACTGGCTCATTTATGCAGTAGCAACGGTAATATGACCTTATCATGTGGGGTATGTATTATTTTCAGTCACTGAGTTAATCTAAATCTAGCATTCTGATTCCATGTCGTATTGATCGTAACGATATTGCCCATTTATAAAGAGTATAGTGAAAATACATTCAGGATTGTTGCATTAATTCTTATGTGGAATTAACGAAAGAGTACTCTTTCTATATCTTTCCTAAAAGCGAATTTGCGATAAATGCACTTTTTCAATGACAGCACCTCGGTCATCATTATTTCTGGGTAAGATTAACTCAATTATCGGCTTAATTAACACTAAGTATAATTATGTTAGGACTATATTAAAACTTGATCATTTCGGTTATTAAAGAATTACGAATCCAATACATAAACTTTCAAAAGAGAAATTTTAAGCATTAAAGGAAAATTGACTTGTTTAATAATAATAATAATAATAATAATAATAATAATAATAATAATAATAATAATAATAATAATAATAATAATAATAATAATAATAATAATAATAATAATAATAATAATAATAATAATAATAATAATAATAATAATAATAATAATAATAATAATAATAATAATAATAATAATAATAATAATAATAATAATAATAATAATAATAATAATAATAATAATAATAATAATAATAATAATAATAATAATAATAATAATAATAATAATAATAATAATAATAATAATAATAATAATAATAATAATAATAATAATAATAATAATAATAATAATAATAATAATAATAATAATAATAATAATAATAATAATAATAATAATAATAATAATAATAATAATAATAATAATAATAATAATAATAATAATAATAATAATAATAATAATAATAATAATAATAATAATAATAATAATAATAATAATAATAATAATAATAATAATAATAATAATAATAATAATAATAATAATAATAATAATAATAATAATAATAATAATAATAATTAATAATTAATAATAATAATAATAAACAAGCGCCAAACATACACGTAGATATTACAGACATTTGTTTCTGCCCTCAGGCTGACTTCACTCAGACCAAAATGATATTTCTGGGTCTTCTGGGGTCGCAATAGCCATGATCTTACAGCTTCGGTGATCCAAAGATTCAAACCAATTGAATGAGAAATCAGTCCAAGAACGGAATACCTATTAATAAAGAGTGTACGATTTGTTTTGCTTGCAAAATATGGAACATCTTGTTAAAATATCTAATATCTAGTGTTTAATTACAGAAAAAATGGAAATACGCAGTGTTGAATAAACACATTTGCGTTATAAAGTTTCTGAGAACTTTTGTATTATTGAAATGTTGGATATGGTCCCGCTTAATGTTTTAATACTGTTTTGATTACGCCCAATGACACCCTACTCCCCAGCATTTTGTCAACAACTGTTATTTCTTAACAGAACTCAGTTTAACAATCTATCCATCAATTAATATACAAACTGCATTAAAGTAAACTAACAGGCATGTCGTTATCGGGCATTCTCGTTGATCGAGAAGTTTACATAAATTATCTGCACTTGTAAACATGAACTCATTGGTTCAAGTTCGTAAACCCGAGTGTCCCAGTAATTCTGTGTTTTCTGCAAACACTCGAAAACACCGAATATGCAGTTTCTCTATAGGTAAACTACGTCTTTTAACGGGAATATTATAGCAGCTCAAACTATTACATGTTTTTTTAGGTATCAGAGCTCTTGAGTTTTCCGTTTGTTGGTAGTCCTGTTGGTGACTTTTCATGGGGGTACATCCCAAAGGGTTGCCTCTGGATATGGGGGATGAGCCTGTTTAACATAAGTCTCTGTATAATAACTATATTATACAATATTATACGCTCGCATTACGGCCCTGCTCATCGCGACTATATTATAACAATTTACCGGTGAATTTTGTACATTAACCTGACAGTGGATTACTTAGGAGTTCGGTGAATTACTCATCAATGAGGTAATTAATTAACATCACTGCTCAGTAAATTGTTACCAAACGCCTGTTTGGTATGTTGTTGTACAGTACAGTACATATACAGGGTAATATTTAACACAACGTGTACTTTGTTTATCGTTGATAAGCTGTACTTTGTTGTATGCGACGTTGTACATAGAACCAGGAATGAACGTAATGGCATAAATAGGCATCCGTAGATGATCCGCCATGGCAGCCGCTGTTACCATGAACCATGACCTGCTCATTGTGCGACGAAAATAGCATTTGGGTTTTTTCTGCTCTGCGAAACACCTACCCAACAAGACCCGTTCACACATAATCCCTGCATGTCGTGTTTACCATTGATGTCAATCCGTTGAGGTCCATCCGTTACTCGGTGAAACCATAGGTGAAACTTGCTGGACATGACAGAAACATTTGTTGAGGACATCTCGAGGAAAAACAATAATGGTAGGTGCAATGCACTGGATAGAAACATCGTGCTTTAAACATAGGTTTGCACCCACCGTGATAGTAATGATAGAATGAGTATGACTGAGTGCAAAAGGGAAAAAGAACAACAACGTACACATAGGCGTACTTGAATAAACCCTTTCACGGTAATATGCGCCATGTTTTTGACGGGGCAAAATTGTTTATTTCGAACATTCGTTGCCGTCTGCGACCCAGCGCTCGAACTTCACGCACGCGTCTGGAATGTACGTGAAGTTCGAGCGCTGGGTCGCAGACGGCAACGAGTGTTCGAAATAAACAATTTTGCCCCGTCAAAAACATGGCGCATATTACCGTGAAAGGGTTTATTTAGTTACATCGTTGTCATTTCGTATAATTATATCGAACAGTGACATATTTAGACCCAAGGGAGAAGGGGTGAAGGCATGCTTCTCAAAGTTGTATGGCCAAAAACATTAATTTGGGCCTCGCATGAGTTGGTAAAATGATTTAGTATTTTTGTTTTCTTCCAAATAACAAAGCAAGGCATAAATACCCGTTCCTTTTTTAATAAGCATGATTCAAGGATTGATACCCCATGAAATTGCCCCCCGTATCATTCAAGGTCTACCTGATCAATGTTTCTTTAATCTTCAGCCCAACTTCATAAAACGTCAGATGTTGAGATCTATCATAAGGTCATAAACGTGTCCGTAGGTCACCGTAATAGACCATGATATACATTTAAATAAACTATGTTTTGCAAATTTCCCTTTTTTGTTTCGTTGGTCGTCATTACAAACCCCAATACGGGGTGATGTCACCTAAGACAACCTCTATTTTCCATTGTGCTATTACCGCTATTGTTGGTAAATGCAGACATAATCATGTGCATTTATGCTGTAAATGTATGCTGTTAATTCATATATTTGGCAAAAAGAATTACTATTTGCATTTTACAGCTAGAATTTACAAATAAAAAGTGAAAATTCCAATGAACCTGTTCAAAATAAACGGTTGTCATCACAAAATATAGCATTCTGGAGATAATACAAAATATCGTGGGGGAACACTTACACAAGCGTTAATTCCATCTCAATTATTGGCTTATTTACATATACATGGGCAACATAGAAATAGAAATATGCACAGATAGTTTGAGACCAAGAGAAAGACTAGGCCTATACCATTTTGAATCTGCAAAACATATCATTGTTTGAGGGTGTACATATTTATCAATTTGTGTTGTTAACTAAATGAAAGTGGCCCACAACATTATAAGAATACAATAATGACCACCATTACTGGAAATTGCCAGCCACAGTCCTCCTGTTCAGTCTTGTTCATATTTATTTGTTGATTTTATGCGTCTTACTCAATATTTCAATACCAAAAAGGGTTAAATTCGGCTGGTTGATTCTAAAACTCTGCGTTTTCGGTTATTTCGGGAACCGGATATGCATTTGGAAACATTTGGATACCCGGGTACCCGTAAACAATTTGTAAAACACATAAATACTCCCGAATGTATAAAATAACCAATATGAACACAAGTTTCTCTTGTCATAGTAAATGTGGACTTACTGTAATAATTTCCCGCCTCTGTATTAAAAACGACTCGTATAGCATCCCCCCCCACACACACACACAATCTCAAGACGGGCGTGTGGGGACAAAATACAAAGGATTTTGGGGATTAAAAACGTTGTGGGGACACACAAAATGTCCCCACAGCTAAGTAATTCCGGATCCCTCTTTTGTTCTCTGTCCCCATAACGCGGCCAGTGCCTACCCACACACACACACTCTCACACATGCCCACTTGTGGGGTACTTCTTTGTTTCGTTCTATTATCCCTGTTTTCGTTCTATTATCCCTTTTCTATTGAATTTCCCTGTGGGGTACCAGCATTTCTAAAGATTCTCTGTGGGGTACCATTGTTCCATTGTGTTTGGTACCCCACAACGAATGGCGTATAAGTACACACACACACACACACACACACACACACACACACACCCTCACGCACATTGATTTGTGGGGTATTCCTTTGTTCGTTCTATTATCCCTTTTCTATAGAATTCTCCTGTGGGGTACAAGATTTTCTATAGTTACCTTGTGGGGTACCATTGTTCCATTGTGTTTTGGACCCCACAACGAATGGTGTGTAAGCCCACACACACACACACACACACAGACCGTTGTTGCTATCACTATGTGGACATTCCTTTGTTCTCATGTACTTAAGCACAGTAATTTCTTAAAATCGTTCCCATTTCACACAGAAGAGTGTTTTTTGAGCGGTTTTCGTTCTATTTTCCCTTTAATAATATCCGTCGATTTAAGTCAACGAACCTGCTTAGACAAATCACTAATTTCAGAGATATTCGTACTTTTCCAAAGTCCAAACACACTGTGTGGACGTGTGTAAGTCCACACAGTGCACAGAGTTCCTACACTATGTGGACATCCTTTCTTCCTAAGTCCACATAGTGTATGCTTACGCCTGTGCACACACACCTCACACACACATTGATTTGTGGGGTATTCCTTTGTTCGTTCTATTATCCCTTTTCCTTATAATTCTCCTGTGGGGTACAAGATTTTCTATAGTTACCTTGTGGGGTCCAATTGTTCCATTGTGTTTTGGACCCCACAACGAATGATGTACACGTTCACACACTCACACACACACACACACACGTGTGTAAACACCGGCATTCGGGGACTTCCTTTGTCAAATTCCTTTGTCCAAAAATACGGGGACGGATTGTTCTCCATTGTGAGAGCAACCGGGGACCATTGTCCCTTTTGTTATACGTCCCCGGTTTGAATGCGCTCACACACGCACACACACACGCACACACACCCTCACGCACATTGATTTGTGGGGTATTCCTTTGTTCGTTCTATTATCCCTTTTCCTTATAATTCTCCTGTGGGGTACAAGATTTTCTATAGTTACCTTGTGGGGTCCAATTGTTCTATTGTGTTTTGGACCCCACAACGAATGGTGTGTACGTTCACACACACACACACACGCACACACAAATGATCGGAGACTTCCATTTGTGTGGCTTAAATGTTCAATCTTTTTTAAAGTCGTTTACGGGAAACAGGAACCAAAAATGGAACTCGGTAATGGCAGTTTCGATCAGGTATCCGGATACCCGGCTCAGCCTTAATTGATTCATCAGATTATTATTCTTTTCGTGTGCCACTTTACATTTTTTTTTTTTTTTTTTATATAACAGGTCAGCAGTTATTAAGCGACATGGCTGAAGCAGCACCCATATCTGAGCAGACGTGCAAGATTAGTCATATACACATTGAATGCCCAATCTGCTTCACTCGTTTTACTGATCCGAAAATTCTGGACTGTCTTCACTGCTTCTGCTTGAATTGCATTGAAGAACTTGTTGAAAAACAGGATCCGAAGACAGATAATATTGTATGCCCAGTTTGCAGGCAGGAGACGGCAGTTCCAGATAAAGGTTTGTCAAGTCTAGCAAACTGCTTTTTCTTGAGTTCTCTTGTCGATGAGGTCAACAGACAGGAGCACTGCCAGGGAGATATAGCATTACCCACAACGACTTGTGAAGGATGTGACGAAGGATTGGAAGCCATCTCACAGTGTCTAGAATGCAACGCAAAATTCTGTCAAATATGCCTAGAAGCCCATGGGCGATTAAAATTTACCAAAACTCATCGAATTGTCACAGTATGCGAAGCCCCGTCAAAAGATAGCTCTCCAAAAGTTACAAGAAAAACTGAATCTCAAACATGCAGGAAGCACACAAATCAGGAATTGTGTTTTTATTGTGACACGTGTCAGGTGCTGGCCTGTGGTAAATGTGTCACGTTTGATCACCGGACAGCAGAACACGAGTTAAGTGAAATCGCTGATTGTGTTCAATCATACCGTAAAGACGTTGAAGAGATTTTCCAAAAGTTTGAAGAGAGCAAAAAACAATTTAAAGTCGTCACTGACTCGGTAGAGCATTCAAAAAACAGATTGCGTTTGATGGTGGCCCGAGCTTGTCGTGATATTTCGGCTAAGGAGGAAGAGGAGATTGCTAAGATCAGAAATAAATCTCGACTCCTTCAAGATAAAGTCACACAGATTGGTCAAGAAAGAGGTGCTATATATGAGAAAGTACTGAACAACAACCGTGACAAGATGAACCGAGCAGAGCAAATCATAGCTTCGGTCAATGATTTAATGCAACAAGCCGACGATTTCGAGCTATTAGACCTCAAGCCAAAGGTTATGCATAACTTAGAATTCCACAATGATCTTCAGTTTGAATCGGCGCAGCATAGACAGTCATTCGTCGGGTTCAAATGTTATGATGTCGTTCATGATGCAGATCTCGGTGAAATACTAGATGAAGAGAAATGGCAGCTGAAGACAGAGTTTGGCAAGGAAGGAGAGGGTGACGGAGAATTTAAGTTTGCCCGGGATGTTGCTTGTTTCAGCAATGGAGACATTGTCGTAGCAGATAAGATAAGCAAGCGATTATCAACATTCACCTCAACTGGATGTTATAAAACTACAGGCGTTCATAGTGAGACAGAGGAAGGTAAACTGAAATCACCGTGGGGTGTTGCAGTGACCAGTGATGACATGCTTCTGATTACTGATGGACAGAATGTGAAGGTGTATGACAATAATCTGGTATTTATTCGTCAGTTCAGACCCTCACAAGATGACGCAGAGGGACATTCAAAGAGTGCACTGTTTGGTATTGCTGTAGACAATAATAATCAGGTAGCAGTTGCTGACAGTGGAAGAAATGTGTTATGTCTCCATCATCAGGATGGATCTTTGATTACATCTATATCACATGACATGATTCGTGATTTCACGTATTTGGCTATAAGCAGCAATAAGCATATGGTATTTACTCATTACGAGAACAGGAAATGTATTTGTGTGGATTTAATGGGTAATGAAGTGTTCAATATCAGCACTTCCATCGATGGGAAACCAGTGAAACCCACTGGTGTGTGTTGCGACGATGCTGGGGACATCTATGTTTGTGTTCATCATGACGGTTATCAAGGAAGTTTTGTGATGCATCATTATGATCCAGATGGAGTACACATCGGCCGTGTAGCTCATGGATTATATAATCCTTTAGGCATGACATTCACTCCTGCCGGTGACCTTGTGGTTGCTGATCTGCACTCCGTCAAAATCTTTCAGCGGGTATAGGCTAAGTAGTGTGTCCTGGAGTCCAATCGATTACTTTAATTCGTTAATTTACAGACAGATCGACACCATCAGACCTGTACATATCAAACACTAAAACTTAACAAAGTCAAAACAATAACTCATGCTAGCGGTAACGTTATTACAGACGTCAACACTTGACTGTATGCTATATTAATATAGGTCTAATTTGTTTAATACGAATATTAAACACATTTGTTGCCATATTATTAATGCTGAGTTGGTTTTTTGAGGTCGAAATTCACTGATTACTGAATGGTTTCATTGAAATGTGATAAACACATCCCTTGAAATATGTATGTATCGGGTGCTATCGATTTAGTAAAATTAATGAAATAATATCCAACATTAATTTCTGTCATCCGAAGAAATCCCACGTTGGAATGAATAGAAACAATCTGAGTTGTGTTTACAATCTTCTCGTTAACGGCATAACGAAAATAAGATAAAACTTAAGATCTGTTGCTGTAAATTATGCATTTACAAACATTAATTTTTTTGTTTTTTAAATCCGCTTTCTGGTCATCAGTCGGCTTCAAATTCGGTGTGGTGAAGCGCTTTTTTTGGCCATCAGGGAAATATGTGATACATGTATACGCAGAGACCAAATTTTCCCTATACAAAGTATGGTAGCTAAGAGAGGCCTCACCAACCGGGCAAACGTTCATACCCCTTGACTCAAGGGTGTTGTCGTAGTGCGCACTTACCACGAGTAGTATGTCAGATGGGGGTTCTGGACCACCTACTTAAAAAAATTATTTTTAGGGGGTTTTCCCTTTTAGATTGTGATAATTATGTTAATGAGGTATGACGTCATGAAAAGATTGATGACGTCATTGAAAATTATAAAACTTAGTTTTGTAGAGGGGGTATAAAAGAAAAAAGAAAGTTAAAAAAGTGAGAATTTTTTTTAAAAAGTAAGTTAAAAATATTATCTAGCTATATAATAAATGGAGAGAATGGAATCAAAATCAAAAGTAATCGTTCCTTGCGACTGGCTTTTAGTTGGAAAAACTGACAAGTGTTGTATTGATAGTGTGTGTGGGGGTATATTTTGTGGATTACATCGGAGTCGTATAAAGGGTGGTGAACGTATAAAGGGTGGTAAACGTAGCTAGATAATATTTTTTACTTTTTTCAAAAAAAAATTCTGACTTTTTAAACTTATGTTAGGACTATATTAAAACTTGATCATTTCGGTTATTAAAGAATTACGAATCCAATATATAAACTTTCAAAAGAGAAATTACATTTTAAGCATTAAAGGAAGATTTACTTGTTTATTGACTTGTTTAATAATAACTAGAGTGTCGTGGCCGAGCGGTCTAGCTTACCGGACTCAAGTTCTGGTGTTAGCAGCAGAATGTGGGTTCGAATCCCGGCCGTGACACTTGGTGCCCTTGAGCAAGACACTTAACCATAATTGCTTCTCTCCACCCAGGGGTTAAATGGGTACCTGTGAGGGCAGAGTTGAGCTGCAATGGCAGCAATTGAGCTGTATACTCCCCAGGGAGCTGATATGGTTTCAGTAATGATTTATGAGCCTAATGAGCCTTATGAGCAGGGGTAATAATATGCGCCTTGAGCACCACTCAGTTGGTGGATACGTGCGCTATATAAGTCCACACATTATTATTATTATTAGAGGTATTGAGTTTGTTAAAAACAAACTCAGGGTGTTCGGGTGTGCATCATATGTACGTGATGACGTCATCACCCAAAGTTGTTAAAAGACAAGAGTTACTTCAGGAGATATGAGTTTTCATAATTAAAATATGTAATTAAAATATCAGATATTGTGTTATACTGAAAACATTAACTTCCGGTTCAGTCATCCCATATAATTTTTAATTATTTTAACCGTAAGTTCCGGTTCAATCATGTGACGTCATTCATACTTT
This sequence comes from Zoroaster sp. YZ-2022, assembly GCA_029582265.1. Classification (NCBI taxonomy): domain Eukaryota; kingdom Metazoa; phylum Echinodermata; class Asteroidea; order Forcipulatida; family Zoroasteridae; genus Zoroaster; species Zoroaster sp. YZ-2022. Next base: position 10,193,991 of record CM055829.1, on the reverse strand, counting down.
ACACATTTTTCCTCATAATATGGGTGTCAATTGTGTCAAATTTGTTAAAATTCTGTCTAATGTTTTCTCAAGATAGCAAAGGTGACTTTTTTAAAACCTGCCCCTATTTTTTAAACTTGAACTTCCAGTTTGGACCGGAAGTAAGAGTCAATAAGGTCATGTCTTTGTATCAAATGTCGAGTCCTCCATGTTCTGTATGATTATGAAGGAATCAAGAAATTATCTATTGTGGTTCACAAGATATAAAATATATTGTTTTATTATAATTCATTACGTAATAATTCATTAGATGACGTCACATGATCGTGATGATGTCATGAAACATTTTTAGGAAAAGTCACTAGTCACTTTATGAATGAAGAAAAACCTTACTGTTACAAACACCACAATAATACTTAAAATAATGTTTAGGTCTTAATCTTTTTTCTTTTTTTTTGTTGTTGCTGTTTTTAGATATATATCAAAGACTAAAAATATAATGAAACATATCATTTGGTTATTGCATAAATTAAAATGAAAAAAAACCTGCACCGTTAACCATTTAGAAATTTGCTAACCGGCTAATCAAAACCAATATTTAAAAAAAAATACCCAACAATTTTGGAAAAAGTTACTAACCATTTTGTTGTTCTAGACGCGTTTTCTGCCACATTGGTTATTAAACAATCATTGTTGGAAGTTGTTGATGTTTTTCGTTTAAAAACTACACATTATTCCATTTGCAAAATTAAATTTAATTAAGTTGATAAAATAATAAAAAGAAAAGAAATAAAATACACAAGTTAAAAGAAGATCTGGATCTCTTGTCTCAAAATCAAAATGAATTGATTTTGTATTTAAATTAACTCCAGTGCCTGAAAATCTTTTGTCAAGGGCGCATTGGAAAGCTCTTACCTTGAAATTGATTGCCCATAAACGAAAGCAAAAATAACAAATCAATTCCTTAAAAAATCCTCTGCGCATCGATGACTGTTAATTTGACTGCATCAATCGCGAAAAGATGCGAAACATCATATTTCACAATGAGATAATTGAAGTCATGAATGCCAAAAAACGTTCTGTTAGAATTCACTCTTAGATTTAGAACAAGCGTTAGCAATTCCAAAACTTTGTACAAAAATGACAGCTCGAAATAAAGGACAACGATAGTGAAATTACTGTAAACTGTGGGCACACGAAGGGGACAGAACGTAATGTATTATATTCTAATTAGATACTGCAATGTACAGTCAAGGTAAACACGTCACAAGGCATATACAGTATATACACTGTATATGCCTCTTGTCTGTGTGACAGAACTTCAAGGCCGTTCACACGCGAAATAGGCCGTGCATAAAGAAATATGGTACTTTGAATAGTTGTTCATTTCAACTTCCGTTTTTGACCAGAAGGAGAGGTCAAATTGTGGTCATGTCTGTGTACGAAAAATCACATAATTCAAGATCTATAACATGGTGCAGAGATTGTGAAAATATCGTTTGTGGTTCATGAGATATGATTTTTTTTAAATATTAAACTTTGATTTAGTGTAATTCGATATCTGATGACCTCACTATGAGGTCACAACTTAGGATACAATTACATGTTAATGTCTAACTAGTATGTGTTAAGTTTTAAGGTTCTGTGAACTCCGCAACTACATGTATGTTTTTGGCTCTGGATATGTCTCAAGAAGAAGAAGGAGAAGAAAAAGAAATAAAAAACGAACAATAACAAGAGGTGTTCGCGCTATAGCTCGAACACCTAATAATAATAATAATAATATACAAGAGCAAAACATACACGTAGATATTACAGACATTTGTTTCTGCCCTCGGGCTGACTTCACTCAGACCAAAATGATATTTCTGGGTCTTCTGGGGTCGCCATAGCCATGATCTTACAGCTTCGGTGATCCAAAGATTCAAACCAGTTGAATGAGAAATCAGTCCAAGAACGGAATTCCTATTAATAAAGAGTGTACGATTTGTTTTGCTTGCAAAATATGGAACATCTTGTTAAAATATCGAATATCAACAAGTGTTTAATTACAGAAAAAATGGAAATACGCAGTCTTGAATAAACACATTTGCGTTATAAAGTTTCTGAAAAGAACTTTTGTATTATTCAAATGTTGGATATGGTCCCGCTTAATGTTTTAATATCGTTTTTTATTACGCCCAATGACACCCTACTCCCCAACAACTGTCAACAACTGTTATTTCTTAACAGAATTCAGTTTAACAATCTATCCATCAATTAATATACAAACTGCATTAAAGTAAACTAACAGGCATGTCGTTATCGGGCATTCTCGTTGATCGAGAAGTTTACATAAATTACCTGCACTTGTAAACAGGAACTCATTGGTTCAAGTTCGTCAACCCGAGTGTCCCAGTGATTCTGTGTTTTCTGCAAACACTCGAAAACACCGAATATGCAGTCTCTCTATAGGTAAAGTACGTCTTTTAACGGGAATATTATAGCAGCTCAAACTATTACATGTTTTTTAGGTATCAGAGCTCTTGAGTTTTCCGTTTGTTGGTAGTCCTGTTGGTGACTTTTCATGGGGGGTACATCCCAAAGGGTTGCCTCTGGATATGGGGGATGAGCCTGTTTAACATAAGTCTCTGTATAATAACTATATTATACCCTCGCATTACGGCCCTGCTTAAAGCGACTATAACAATTTACCGGTGAATTTTGTACATTAACCTGACAGTGGATTACTTAATTAGGAGTTCGGTGAATTACTCATCAATGAGGTAATTAATTAACATCAATGCTCAGTAAATTTTTACCACATAACCCTGGAAAGCTTGATCAACAAAATGGCGGATAGCAACAGTTTTCGGGTATAACTATTTGATTGACAAGCCAAATAGGTGTAATACAAGTGTAATACAAGATGTGAATTATTTCGTCTCGTACGGTTTCCCTCATTCATCACATATCTCACTGATGCACAACATATGAGTTACCATAACAGCTACGTACTTTGATGGATAAGTTATGATGATCTGGTGGAAAATATGAGTTGACTTGAACGATAGGTGTGTTTTATAGTACGCTTGAACTTTGCAATGTATTCGTGGGGATAATCGGCAACGAACTCATGTATGCACACGTGTGGATTTTGTCAGCGCATCTTAACCACAGGAATAATTAAAAATATTATCATTTACCGAAATATTTCGAAACCATCATTTTCACAACTTCTTGGAGCAATCCTAGCTTCAAATGGAGTTTACGTATTGAATAAATCATGAAGTTCACATCACAGCACCGAGCATAATGAAGACACAACACAACATAATGTACATAATACGCGACGTTGTACCAATGGGTTACAACAAATCCATTAACTTGATGGCACCAACGGGCATCCGTAGATGATCCGCAAGGGCATCCACTAATTATTATGAACCATGACCGCTATGAATCGCGGAAATAGAATTTAGGTTTTCCAAGTGTATGAAACACACAGGATTACTATACACATGACATATGAATACATACAAACAGTTGTTGCGTTCCCGTTAAATGTACCTTGCCGTTTAGTTACCGTGTCTTGTTGTCAATTACAGACATACATGTATCACGACAGATGGATTCGAGTTAGAAAACTGTTGTGGATACTTAGAGAACGGTAAGTTTGATACATAAGACTTGAGAGAGAAAAGGAGTAATGACATTAGTCATGGGCGTCGATCTCTACTTCGAATGGGGGGGACATTCAGGCAGTGTCGGATCTGGGATTTCTGCAAAATGGAGTCACACCCTAGGGTGCACAGCACAACATCACCCTGCTTTTGGGGGTCAAAATAATTGCGAGTTCATAACAATTATTGCAGTATAAAATAATAATAAACAATATTTCATGATTATTATTTTTTAATCCAGCTCGAACTGAGCTTCAGGGTCTCCGGGTGCGCTTGTTCTCTTTATTACAAGCAACACTGTGACGTCATTAAGATGACCGGTATAGGGTTTTTTTACTGCGATGTTGGTTAAATCTGTACAAAAAACCACAAAAAACAAAGATTGTGACCCCCCAGAAACTAAAAAGGGTTAATTTGTCAGAAATTACTGGTTAAAACGGGCATTACAACATCAACGTCTAGTAAAACCATATTTATCCAAGTAATTTGTATTTCAGTTATTTAGTACTAGGTCTTTCCACACGAATGGGTACATATGATAACTATTGGAGTGACATGGGAGGGTCAAATAAATAAAGCCAACTATTTTGTCCCAATCTATTCCTGAACATTCCTTAGCATTTAATGATTGTGTATACCAAACAATAAGAAAATATTATTGGTACTCAAGAAATTGCAGGATCATCTTTCTTTAAGACATTATGTTTGTAACATGGACAGACATTTTGTTTCAAGATTGACAGGAAAGTGATAATAGAATTAAATACTGAAATGCTTTTTCATTTATATCCCTAACCCCTTTTGGATTGTTATGACCCAAAACTAAGACATCTTCTGGGTATTTTAGAAATTAGCATATGATATATACCACGTATGTAATGTGGACAGACAATTTATGACAAATTTTGAAAATGATCCCCTGTTATTTTGTTTAATACAAGGAGGATTGTCTTGATTTTTTCAGGTAACAATCCTTAGGGGAATTGGACAACATGTGGGTGAATAAATCTGTTTTATTAGTAGTACTTCTAGTCAATTTCTTTGTTAAATGTCTGTCCACGTTACAAACATAACATCTTAAAGAAGATCCCTTGTAATTACTTAATTACTGAGATAGTTGTCTTAATATGTGAAAAGCACAATCCCTCAAGGCACTTTGAATGTACACAAAAAAATATCACAAAGTACTTATTTTTTATTATTAATGTCCCGTGTTTTTCTAAAATGTCACACTTTTTTGATCACTTTTGAACTTTGGAATGTACAACAGAAAAATATGACAAAGTACATCATTTTATTATTTTAATGTCCCATGTTTTTCTAAAATGTCACACTTTTCGACCCATTGGTGTGGACAGTCCCTACTACATAGTGAGACAATTGAATTCCATAAAGATGTGTTTTTAGATTTGGGCTTAAATCTAGTTGTGTAAAACAGGTTCATTTCAATGAATGGTTGGGTTTTAGCGCTTATGTACAACCATGTTAAGTAAAGTTTTTTTTTTCTTTCTAATAACTCTTCAACGTTCTTTTATTTGTATAACAGGTCAGTGGTTATTAAGTGACATGGCTGAAGCTGCACCCCTATCTGAGCAGACGTGCAAGATTAGTCATATACACATTGAATGCCCAATCTGCTGCACTCGTTTTACCGATCCGAAAATTCTGAATTGTCATCACTGCTTCTGCTTGAATTGCATTGAAGAACTTGTTGAAAAACGGGATCCGAAGACAGATAATATTGTTTGCCCAGTTTGCAGGCAGGAGACAGCAGTTCCAGATAAAGGTTTGTCAAGTCTAGCAAACTGTTTTTCTTGAGTTCTCTTGTCGATGAAGTCAATAAGCAGGAGCAACTAAAGAGAGACAAACCACTGCCCTCGCGGATATGTGCGAGCAATGTGATGAAGGATTGAAAGCCGTCTCGCAAATGTCTGGACTGTGAAACAAACATTTGTCAGGAATGCGAAAAGCCCATTTGCGTTTGAATTTAACAAGGAATCATCGAATCCAGTCAAACGAGAGTCTAACCAAAGACTCTGCAAAAGATTTAAGGAAAACTGATGTCTCAAACTGCATTAAGCATCAATCAGGAAGTGTGTTTTACCGCGACACCTGTCATATTCTCACATGTGTGAAAATGCGCAGCAATTGATCAACCGGTCAGTAGAACACAAATACAGTGACATCGCTGGATTCTGTTCGATCGTACCGAAAAGAAGTAGAAGACATTTTCAAGAAGTTTGAAGAGAGTAGAGAACAGTTTAAAGCCGTCAGTGACTCGGTAGAGCATTGCAGAAACAGATTGCGATTGATGATGGCCCGAGCTTGTCGTGATATTTCGGCGAAGGAGGAAAAGGAGATAGCTAAAATCAGAAATAAATCTCAACCTCCAAGATAAAGTCAAACAGATTGGTCAAGAAAGAGATGATGGATATGAGAAAGTACTGAACAGCAACCGTGACAAGATGAACCGAGCAGAGCAAATAATAGCTTCAGTCAATGATTTAACGCAACAAGCTGACGATTTCGAGCTATTGGACTCAAGCCAAAGGTTTGCATAACTTAGAATTCCCCAAGGATCTTCAGTTTGAATCGGCGGAGCATAGCCAGTCATTCGTCCCGGTTCAAATGTTATGATGTCGTTCATGATGCAGATCTCGGTGAAATACTAGGTGAAGAGAAATGGCAGCTGAAGACAGAGTTTGGCAAGGAAGGAGAGGGTGACTGAGTATTCAAGGTTGCCCGGTGTGTTGCTTTGTTTCAGCAATGGAGACATTGTCGTAGCAGATTCAAGTAGCAAGCGATTATCAACGTTCACCTCAACCGGATGTTATAAAACTACAGACGTTCAACGTGAGACAGAGGAAGGTAAACTGAAATCACTGTGGGGTGTTGCAGTGACCAGTGATGACATGCTTCTGGTTACTGATGGACAGAATGTGAAGGTGTATGACAATAATCTGGAATTTATTCGTCAGTTCAGACCTCACAAGATGACGCAGAGGGACATTCAAAGAGTGCACTGTGTGGTATTGCTGTAGACAATAATAATCGGATAGCAGTTGCTGACAGTGGAAAAATGTGTTATGTCTCCATCATCAGGATGGATCTTTGATTACATCTATATCACATGACATGATTCGTAATGTCACGTTTTTGGCTATAAGCAATAAGCATATGCTCTTTAATCATTACGAGGATAGGAAATGTATTTGTGTGGATTTAATGGGTAATGAAGTGTTTAATATCAGCACTTCCATCAACGGTAAACCAGTGAAACCCACCGGTGTGTGCTGCGACGATGCTGGACATATATGTTTCTGTTCATTTCGGTAAGGCAAGGAAGTGTGAGATACATCATTATGATGCACAGGGAGTACACATCAGCCGTGTAGCTCATGGATTGTATAATCCTTTAGGCATGACATTTACTCCTGCAGGTGACCTTGTGGTTGCTGACAAGCACTCCGTGAAAATCTTTCAGCGAGTATGAGTATTGCGACCTGGAGTCCAATCGATGGACTTGAAATTCAGCTGCTTGTTAATTCACAGGTCGACACAATCAAACTTGTAGGCTACAACGGCAAACACTTGGTTGTATGAATAACAAATGTTATTGGGGGAAAGGTTTGTCAGCCAAAGTTCGACATTCCTCTATGAGATGAAAACATGTATTGTGACACATCATCTATTAAAATGGGCTCTTCTTTGTCACTTCACCTACGATAATACCAAGTTCAAATATTATAAGTATAGTTGCCTTGCTCTGACTTTCCTGCCTACAAAATATTAAATAATTCCACTGCCTGTGAAGTACATAAAATACACTTAAGTAGGTTTGACAATATTTTCAAATGCCCGGTTTTTCATGATAACACTACATATTTGTGAGGAAATGTTTACCAGTTATAACATTGTAAAGCAGCAATAAGCATATGATCTTTACTCATTACGAGAACAGGAAATGTATTTGTGTGGATTTAATGGGTAATGAAGTGTTCAATATTACCACTTCCATCGACGGGAAACCAGTGAAACCCATCGGTGTGTGCTGCGACGATGCTAGGGACATCTATGTTTCTGTTCATTACGGTACCGGTACACAAGGAAACGGTGAAATACATCATTATGATCGAGGAGTACACATCGGCCGTGTAGCTCATGAATTGTGTAATCCTTTAGGCATGACATTTAGTCCTACCGGTTACCTTGTGGTTGCTGATCTGAACTCCGTCAAGATCTTTCAGCGGATATGAGTATTGTGACCTGGGGTCCAATCGATAGACTTGAAATTCAGTTGCTTGTTAATTTACAGTCAGACTGGTACACGGCAAACACTCAAACTTGAAAGTTATATTTAAAAAAAAATCATCTGTACAGATGTCAACATTTGGTGGTATAGATATATGCTTATAAATGGACATGCATTAACCTCAGTTTTTGCTATCATTAATTGATCACTCACTGTTGTATTTGATGGTACACACTCAAGCTAAATGATGCTAAAACATCATTTTAAGATCTAAACAACAACTCAACATTGAGCACATTAGCACCGGCTCATCTTTTATATCCCCGTCTTCTAAATTTATGAACGGGCACTAATATTACACTTAGTAACTACATCTCCAATGTCACAAAGTCCGCATACCTCCATGAATAAGAATTTCTTGACGGAACTTAAACCACAAACGTCACGCATGGCATAATATTGCCAAGACGACAGCAAAATCATGCCATTTCCGGGGTTCTTAAATCATATCTTTTTAATTGCTTATGCTATAATTTTCGATTTTTGCTTTATATTGTAGACAATTTATCCTTCTTTATGGTGTAACATTCATTTAAAAAACATTATATACAGACTGTCGATTTTCAATAAAACGTTGTCACTTAGGTCGGCTTTACTGTGTAATTTCATTTTTACGGAACATTTGGAATACTACACGATCCCTGAATAAACACAAGTCTGCATTCCATGGACTGATTATTTTCAGATCTAGTGTTAGAATCCTATGATAAAACCACTGTAAGATAATATCATGCCTTGCTAAATAGGAACTTAATGGTCATCCAAGAAGCAACCGAATGTTTTATTAACACATATGTCTTGTTATTAATAACTTTCTCCTGTTTGGATTACTTAATATTCAAACTAAAAGGCTCAACCGTTTTTAACATATTGCAGCACGTATCATCACCCGAAAAGGTCCACTGAACACATCACATCTATTCTTACACAGTTTCACTGGCTTTCTGTCGAGCAAACGATCATTTTTAAATTTCTTCTTCTCACCTTTCGATCCATCATTTACCCAGCGCCTCCAAATCTCTCCAAGCTTCTCAACCAAAATGGGAATGTATGCGTTCCAAAAACAAACTCAGTGAGACACTCTCTCTGAATAATTACCACTCACATCCAAAACTTGTAGTACTCTCACATCATTCAAGACCCACCTGCCACTCTTTATAATTGCTCTGATGTGACTGTGTGCTTTGAGCATATAATTGTAGTGGATTTTGGAGTAATATACCATAGGTCTCCATCAGCATTATAATAATAATAATAATAATAATAATAATAATAATGTATAGATTTATATAGCGCACGTATCCACCAACTAAGTGGCGCTCAAGGCGCATTATATTATTATCCCTGCTCATAAGGCTCATAAGGCTCATAAATCATTCCTGAAACCATCTCAGCTCCCTGGGGAGTATACAGCTCAATCTGCTGCCATTTCTAGCGCATAGAGAGCAAAACCATATCTGCCTTCACAGGTACCCATTTAACCCCTGGGTGGAGAGAAGCAATTATGGTTAAGTGTCTTGCTCATGACACAGGTGTCACGGCTGGGGCTCGAACCCACACTCTGCTGCTGGCAACACCAGAACTTGAGTTCAGTGCGCTAGACCACTCGGCCACGACAATCCACTTAACGTGCATTATACAACACACGGGACCTACGGCTTTACGTCCCATCCGAAGGACGAAGCAATTATGGTTAAGTACCTTGCTCAAGGATACAAGTGTCACGACCGGGGCTCGAACCCACACCCTGCTGCTGGCAACACCAGAACTTGAGTTCGGTGCGCTAGACCGCTCGGCCACGACACTCCATCGAATACTTAGGGGCCACATTTTCTGTGTACAAATTCAGTGATTAAGTAAGTAAGACTAATTGCGGTGACACCATGTGGAATTCTCTATTGAGTAGTAATTAGTTCTGAAAAGAACTGGAGGAACTGAAGAGTTGTAACCTCCAGTTCTTTTCAGAACTAATTACTACTCAATAGAGAATTTCACATGGTGTCACCACAAATAGTCTTACTTACTTATCCTCTTCACCATGCAAAGATACAAGTTTTACCTACATTCAGACCGCGTTCACACTTGATCCGGCAAGGGCGATCAAAGGAGGATCAGATCCTGCAAGGGCGATCAAAGGGCGATCAACAGCTAGTGTGAACGCAAGAGCGATCAGGATCTGATCCTCCTTTTTGATCCCCCTTTATTGCGGGACCAAAGGAGGATCTGATCCTGCAAGGTGGATCAAAAACGTAGTGTGAACGCAACGCAGGATCAGACCCCGCAATTTGACCCACCGACTTCCGGTCTAATCAAACAGACTGGAGCGCGAGTTGAAAAATAAACCGCGAAAGCTTGTAAACAACCAGTGTTGGTTATGCAAATGAGAGCGTCCCCTTATTACACTGGTTCCAACACGTAACACAGCATTTCTGTGCACAAAAGAACATTACACGATTTGAATGGTACTTGGCATTTGCATCCCTGTTCTGCATGCAACAACCGTGCGTGACGAACCACATGCTTCGACCATTTCTACCTCTATGCATCGACCAGTTTCTTTCTCATCAGGCTTTCGTGTTTTTTTATCATAATACCACGGTTTTCATTAGTATTTGAAAATCATTTTGTATATCCATATTTTGTATTTTCTTGTCGCAGTATTATAGTACACTTAAGGTTTAGTGTTGTTGGTGGTTGTTTACGTTATTTCTTGTACGACATGGCCGAAGCTGCTGCTGTTGTACGGGGTCGAATGTGGTCGGAGGGGGAGCTGGCATGTTTTTTGGACATGCATCACCCCGGGCAACGCGTGTGCCTGCGTGTGCGCACAATCAATGACCTTGCTCAGTTGACCTGTCACACGAGCAGTGTGGAACTTCCGTTGAACCGACGGTCGGGCTAGGGGGATCAATGCACGATCAGACTCAAGTGTGAACGCGTCCGCGATCAGTTTGATCGCCCTTGCAGGATCTGATCCTCCGTTGATCGCCCTTGCCGGATCTAGTGTAAACGCGGCCTCAGTGATTACCGAATAAGCTTGAATTGGATCGGATTACCTCAATATCAATGATAATGTACCATTGAATATTGGCCTTTTGGATCGATGCTGTGTATATAGACAATGTAACAGCCGATGTTTACATTAAAGGGAATCAGTATTACATTGGTTATTACCAGATTATCAAATAAACGAATTTTTATCTAAACAATTTATTGGTGTAAAGCTTGTACACGTTTCAATCATCCCAAGGAATTATTTCCTTTAAAGTGGTAGCTTTCATCTTCGAAAATGTCAAATCCGCCATTTTGTTTGTAAAACAAACTTAAAAACTTGTAACATATTTTTGTTGTTTTCTCACAAACGTGCACACGGTTTGTGATGAAACATTTTATAGTTTTATGATATATAATATCTCAAATTTAAACATCGTATCTTTGTTAGCCATGTGATATACAATATGACTCTAAGAGATAATGACCTAAGACATAGTTATAATTACAACATTAAACAATTTGCATTATTACCTAGTTATTTTTATAACATTAAATAATAATTTGAAACAAAACATTTTAATTAAAAAGGGACTTTGTTTTGATAAATGTCTCTGGTTAAAACAAAGTTGACAGCCACAGTTTGACATTTCTCTTTGAGATGAAAACATGTCTTGTGACACATCATCTATTAAAATGGGCTCTTATTTGACACTTAACCAACTTTACCAAGTTTAAATGCCCACTTTTTCATGATAAGACTACATGTTTGTGAGGAAACTCTTACCAGTTATAACATTATAAATATACTACTCAAAACAATTTAGGGAACACCGGAATAATCTCAGTTAAAGCAAGATAATTTATTTCAGATAAACACAATGTTTCACAGAATTGATGAGAAACAACTGCACAATAAAACGGATGATAAAGGATGCATGCAGTGATTACACATAACATGACATGACTACTGAAAGAGAGAGGGGGTTGCAAATGAAAATCCCGGTTCATGGAACATTTCAAACCTATTTGATGTTAAAAATCCGGTGTTCCCTAAATTGTTTTGAGTAGTATAGATTGTATGTATTTACGTTCATAGGACAGACGCAGAAAACCAATTACAATACAGACCAATAATATAATTTTACATTGGAAAATCCATCTTGTACCTTGTTACCAGGGCTTCGGTCTACTCTGTCATATTTCACACAGCAAGTAATGCTGGATTGTTAGAGAACATCAACAGTTATACATTCTATGACATTAGACAATAATGTATTGTTACACAATTTATTAATAGAAAGTGAAAGATTATTGTAACAAATTATTCACAAATGTACTTAAATATCAATTGTTTGAACCAACTACACACCATCCCTTAAAAACATTCAAATAATAAACCCCATATCCCACAATTTTATTTAAAGGTAGGTTTCAACTTAATAGGTTCACGGGTTACACAATTGTAAATCTTAAACTTATTTGGGAATTGCCAACTTTGTATTCTCTTTCTCTTACTATTAAGCATCATGATTGTACAAAATCAAGTTCTATGAGAACTGATATAGAGCACAATGACATTTGTTTTGCCAATAATAAACATAAAACTAAATCCACCTTTACAAGGGCCGAGATGTCACTGACCGAACTCTTAACGAGTAGGTACGACATTGGTTATTACAAGATTATCATATTAACGAGGTGTTATCTCAAACCCTATAATTGGTGTTAAATTAATTGGTAAAAAATCAATCATCATGAGAAATTATTCCGAGATGAAGTGCTTTCATCTTCACGAACACAGACATTGTTCTGTCGTATTTATCAAATGTTGCCCTCGAGCAGAACTCTTTACCCGTTTGGTAATGTTGGCATAACTGCTTCTAGAAGTTTACCTACTGTATTTAAATCAGGATATGCATGTATAATGAGTTCCTTGAAAGTAGGCAGGCTTTGGTAGAAGCACACCTGCACAGGACAGAATAAGTTTTGCAAATGTTTACGTCCGTTACGACAACATTATTTCACATGGAGGCCACTTTACAGAGAAAATTTCACATAAACAGTAAATGTAAAACTTTAAATGTAAAAATTACATTTTCTTGGATTTCATATAACAAATTGCCTGTATTTTTAACATTATGGATGTAAAATTATTTTACAGATTTTTGTAAACTATAAAAGCAAACTGGGGCGTTATCTTAAAAAAACAAAATATCTGTAGTTTTACAACAAAGTGTCTGGCGATGCTGCTGCCATCACTTTTCATGTAAATTTACAGTGTTGTTCTTCACTAACCTTTCGTACATACAAGCCACTGATGTCCATTCCGTTTACATTTTGAGCTCGGTCTTAATTCTTGGTAGTAACATGCTTATGTTATTTATACTTGCACTGAAATCATGACCTTGTCATGAGTGAAACACGACACTTCAGTCATACATTCATCAATGATCTAGATTACAATGACGTAGTTATGTCGATAATTATCCCTAACTTAACTAGCCTTTACCAGTCCGTTCTGTGGTCTTATGTTTTTCTTCGCTAATGATTTGGTAGAGAAACCATAATGCATTAGATAAGTAATTAGTTATGGTATCACTTATTTAAATATAGACGAGCCCAACATTTTACTTACTGTCATTGGTTAAAATAAATTTGCAGACATAAATTATTAATTTGGTAGAGGTTTATAAATAATTCAGCAGCAGCGTACTCGGAACGGACTGGTAAAGGTGTTCCATATATTTACCAATGCTGGGACCGAATTAAAATTAACTTTGTAAATGTTTCCACCGATTTTGAGCGATTAATATAAACGTAAGCTACGCATCTTCAACATTCCTCTATGTATGTGTTCTGTCATAATACAAAAGCTTATATTTCGAAGAAAATTCATATCCCACGAACACAAAATCAAAACTGATACATCTTTGCAAAAGGAATAAATACTTTTGCATGAATACTTGTTTGTAATTATATATGTTTTACTTCGATGGCCGTTTCTGTACATGAGAAACTTTGAAAAATAACTTTCTGACGCTCGACTACAAATTGAAAACTCAATGACTGGTGGGATTAATGCAATAAATTTGCAGTGGCAATGGCATTCTTGTCTCGCATTTTATCTGAATACATCAATCTAGATTATTTTGGTGAAAGTTCTCGTGAAACACTCGGACACGTAGTCTTGCATAGTGGGCAGGGTTAAGCCAGCGCGATGTGAACACATTCACAATACGTCTAGGCTCAAGATAAAGCCTTGCGTGCATTCAAGTTCAACTTCCTCTCCTAATGTTACCAGACTAGCGGTGATGAAAGAACAAAATTGTTTTCCCTAAGCTCGATTGATGTGGATACACAGTGTCGGATAGACAAGTACTACAAGAGCATCAATTTCCATTTTGGTTGGGTTTCACGATAAACTGGACAGCAAATTATATTTTGTTCAACTCAAAAGTGGTTACTATAGGCTAAGACCACATCCCTGGAAAGCCTGATCAACAAAATGGTGGATAGCAGCAGTTGTCGGGTTTAACTGTTTGATTGACAAGCCAATTAGGTGTAATACAAGTGTAATACAAGATGTGAATTATTTCGTCTCGTACGGTTTCCCTCATTCATCACATATCTCACTGATGCACAACATATGAGTTACCATAACAGCTACATACTTTGATGGATAAGTTATAATGATCTGGTGGAAAATATGAGTTGACTTGAGCGATAGGTGTTTCATAGTACTGTGACGGAACAGTGGTAGACTTATATGTAAGTTTAGGGCTCTGATCACGCATGCGCTGGCAGCGCGCAGCAAGCATTGCGTGGGGTCCTGTGAGAGCTAGAAAGTGGCGTGATCACGTTTCGCGGGCATTCTGGTTCTGGTTCTGGTTCTGGTTCTGGTTCTGGTGCTGAGTGCTGATGGTGGTGAACGTTCGAGTTATCTGGTTGCTGTGCTGTTTCGTTGAGTTGTTGCGGAGCGAGTTGTGAGTTTATTCCAGAGCTACAGCAGACGTGATCAGAGAGGTTCGTTGTAGATTATTACAATTAGGCAGATTTTAGGACTGTTTGGGGTAGGATTGTTTTGGGGAACGTGAGTGAGCGTGAGTGTTGGACCTATTATTTGGGAAGGCTGAGGAGCATAGGAGGGTTGAGGATTACATGCTGTTTGTAGTACACCTCGATCTGGGTGGGATTGACGGCTGGATTGTATTCCTATTATCTTTGTGCTTGCTAACCCGGTGAGGTTCATTGGTTGTAGCGCTCTGGGTTCCTGTGAGGGTTATGGTAATCCTCAGGAGTAATCAACCCCGTTAGATAATCTGTTACCGATATATCACTTGATCTGTATTGTGGTTAATATTATAACCTGTTGTGAGGTATACCTGTTGCAGGGCTAAGCTGGCAGTGAGCTAGCTTAGTTGAGGTATACTGGTTTTAAGATACGTGGTGAGGTTTACCACGAGGTTATTCTCACTGAGGTATATTGTGAGGATTGTGTATATAAAGTTATTGAATTGTATTTAAAGAAGGCAACGAGGTGAGGTTTACCTTATCTTTGCCATTGTAATTTGATACAAGACTTTATAAAAGAATCATTGATCAGAATAAACCATTTAATTACTGTCTTTGGTAACACTTGTCCGTGTGAGGTTTATTGAGATTACTGGTAATTGCTCTAATTCCATTGAGGTATAATCATTCCCTAGGCGGTGGTACATTTCCACCAAAACGAACTGCCCCTTGGCTTAGTCCGCCGTTCGTTAATTATCCCCCCTTGTGTTCGGGTAGCCGCTCACCCGTGCGCAAGGTTAATAAATATTTTTGTTGGATAATAGGCGCTGGTCGGTGTCCCTGGTTCATTAAGATCAGTCCCTTGGGTTTCCCCCGGCGTCGAATAAAATAAAACGCCACAGTACGCTTGAATTTTGCAATGTATTCGTGGGGATAATCGGCAACGAACTCAATATATGCACACGTGTGGATTTTGTCAGCGCATCTTACCACAGGAATAATTAAAAACATTATCATTTACCGAAACTATTTCGAAAGCATCATTTTTCACACTACTAACCCCGGAGCAATCCTAGCTTTAAATGGAGTTTATGTATTGAACAAATCATGAAGTTCACATCACAGCATAATGAGACACATCACAGCATAATGTACATAATACGCGACGTTGAACCGATAGGCTATAACAAATCCATGAACTTGATGGCATCAACAGGCATCCGTAGATGATCCGCGATGGCATCCACTGATTATCATGAACCATGACCTCATTGAATCACGGAAATAGAATTTAGGTTTTTCCCAGTGTGTGAAACACACAGGATTACAATACTATACACATGACATATGAATACATACAACTACAAGCAATTGTTGCGTTCCCGTTAATTATACCTTGCCGTGTAGTTACCGTTTCTTGTTGTCAATTATAGACCTACTACAGGTGGATATGAGTTTGAACACTGTTGTGGATATTTAGAGAAGAATTCCGAATGGTAAGTTTGATACATAAAAGAGAGAAAAGGAGTAATGGTATGACTGAGTCATGGGCGTCGATCACTACTTCCCCCCACTGGGGAGGACGCAGGCAGTGTCAATCCAGGATTTCGCAAAAATGGAGTCACACCCTAGGGTGCACAGCAATACAGCATCACCCTGCTTTTAGACATCATTTTGGGGGCAAAACAATTGCGAGTTGATAAAAATTCTTGCAGTAAAAATAATAACAATATTTTATTATTTTTTATTTTATTTTAAATCCGGCTCGAATCAAGCTTCATGGGCTCCGGGTGCGCTTGTTCTCTTTATTACAAGCAACACTGTGACGCCATTAAGATAATTGGTATAGGGTGTTTTTACTGCGATGTTGTTAATTCTGTACAAAGAAAACAGCCAAAAAAAAAAAAAGATTGTGACCCCCTTCCCAGACAAAAACCATGATCCAATGAAATAAAAAGGGGTATTTGCCAGAAAGTACTGGTTAAAACGGGCTTTACAACATTAACATCTAGTAAAACCATATTTATCCAAGTAATTTGTATTTCAGTTATTTAGTACTGGGTCTTTCCACACGAATGGGTACATATGATAACTATTGGAGTGACATGGGAGGGTCAAATAAAGCCAACTATTTTGTCCCAATCTATTCCTGAACATTCCTTAGCATTTAATGATTGTGTATACCAAACAATAAGAAAATATTATTGGTACTTAAGAAATTGCAGGATCATCTTTCTTTAAGACATTATGTTTGTAACATGGACAGACATTTTGTTTTAAGATTGACAGGAAAGTGATAATAGAATTAAATACTGAAATGCTTTTTCATTTACATCCCTAACCCCTTTTGGATTGTTATGACCCAAAACTAAGACATCTTCTGCCTTCTGGGTATTTTAGAAATTAGCATATGAAATATACCACGTATGTAATGTGGACAGACAATTTATGACAAATTTTGAAAATGATCCCCTGTTATTTTGTTTAACAAGGAGGATTGTCTTGATTTTTTCAGGTAACAATCCTTAGGGGAATAGCATTGTAAATGGACAACATGTGGGTGAATACATCCGTTTTATTAGTACTTCTAGTCAATTTCTTTGTTAAATGTCTGTCCACGTTACAAACATAACATCTTAAAGAAGATCCCTTGTAATTACTTAATTACTGAGAAAGTTGTCTTAATTTGTGAAAAGCACAATCCCCAAGGAACTTTGGAATGTACAGAGAAAAAATATGACAAAAGTACTTCATTTTATTATTAATGTCCCACGATTTTCTAAAATGTCACACTTTTGAACCCATTGGTGTGGACAGACCCTACTACATAGTTAGACAAGTGATTCCATAAAGATGTGTTTTTAGATTTGGGCTTAAATCTAGTTATGTGTAAAACAGGTTCATTTTAATGAATGGTTGGGTTTTAGCGCTTACGTACAACCAAAATAAGAATATTAATTAATAGGCTGAACTACTGAGCTGGCGCGATGTTAAGTAAAGACTTATTTCTTTCTAATAACGCTTCAACGTTCTTTTATTAGTATTACAGGTCAATGGTTATTAAGCGACATGGCTGAAGCTGCACCCCTATCTGAGCAGACGTGCAAGATTAGTCATATACACATTGAATGCCCAATCTGCTGCACTCGTTTTACCGATCCGAAAATTCTGGACTGTCTTCACTGCTACTGCTTGAATTGCATTGAAGAACTTGTTGAAAAACAGGATCCGAAGACAGATAATATTGTTTGCCCAGTTTGCAGGCAGGAGACAGCAGTTCCAGATAAAGGTTTGTCAAGTCTAGCAAACTGCTTTTTCTTAAGTTCTCTTGTCGATGAGGTCAACAGACAAGAGCAGTGCCAAGGAGATATAGCATTGCCCACAACGACTTGTGAAGGATGTGACGAAGGATTGGAAGCCATCTCACAGTGTCTAGAATACAGCATAAAAATTCTGCCAAACATGCCAAAGAAACCCATACCGGGCGCCTTGGTCAAGGCTAGTGAACATTTCAAGTGATGTATAATGTTTACAAGTTTGAAATTTTGGCATTTTTTGACAGAGGAGACTTACGTCACCTGGTAGCTTATCAACCGCATTAACACTCAAGTAGTACCTGATGCAACGCACAAGAAGAAACATTGATGAAGGAAGCATTACTTCACTTTGCATATATAGCCTTCATGCGAAAGTAAGTCTTAACTCTTTGATGCACAGATTAATTCTATTAATTCTATTGTTTTAACGTGTTTTTTGGCGGTTGCGTGTCAAAGGGTTAACAGGCGACAGGGCTCAGCTAAAACAAAATTAACCCTCTCTATGCCCAGGCTGAAATTTGGCCCAGTAAGCACTGCACCCACAGACAGTCACTTGAGTATTTTTTGGATTTTGTGCCAATTGTTCACACATGTATTTTTTTTCTCTAAGAGTGCTGGAGTTAGTGGCAAAGTCAAACACACTTGTATATGTCTTACAAGTTATATGCAGAGTCACACAGAGCTGTGTATGTACTGCATAAGTTACAGTCAAGTGGTTTGGTTTGACTTCCTACCAGAGCCACATGTCTTTGCATTTATTTGAGTGCACTGCACAAAGTCAATGGGTTGGGGTGACATACAAATTTGAGTGTCTTTGATTGTTAAACCTATAGGAGGGTTAAATGATCTTAAATGAATGTGGTGAAATAACTGAATTGTTTTGTTTTCACAGCTGTATACACAAGTGAAAAGATTCACAATTCCCTTGTAAGTATTGATCATGATTGATTTGACACAGTTAAGCTGCCCAGTTGCCTATGTAGCTCATAGCTGGAAAAAGCTGTGCGCTATTTGCTAAGTTGAGAACATTACCAAAAGAAACATTTATTTGGAATATTCAATTGCTGGGAACAACGGCTGACCCATGGTCTTTATCCTGCTAAGCTTGGGCGATAACACGATAATATCAAATATCGCGATAACTTTTTTATTCGATTACGATATCGAGAACCTTTTCAAGTTATTGAGATAATGGCAAATCGTGTTTTAAAAAAATATTGTGATAAAAAAGAAATTGCCATTGTGAGTCAAGTCAGAAATTCCATGGAAACAAAATTACGACAGTCTTTTTAGCTTCGAGCGTCACAAACGAAGTACATACACACTATGCAAACGAATTTGCTATTTATTGCTGACACTTGAGGGGTACATACCTGTAGTTATCGGCTCTAAAGCAATCATGCATGAATGAAAAAGTTGTGATACTATTGAAAATCGCGATATATGTTTGCCGATCTATAAACGTGGATGAAAAAATTAATATTGCCCAAGCTTACATCCTGTGGTAAAGACTCAACAAACTCTGATTTTTCTTTATTCATGAATTGTTAACCCCTTGTGCGGTTGGCTGGCTATAGCCGTGGCGGTGGTAATTAAGTGATTTTCCAGCTGCATTTGCTGAGAGTGCGCCTGAATAGAAATCTTCAGGCTGATAGTTTGGTGAACCATATTGTTCTTGAAATGGGAGTGTAAGCTTGCCTGCTTATTTGTTGGTCTATACGCTTGGCTGAACAGCGAGTTGTGCACATGTCCACGGGCCGGGTTTGACCCGGCTCCCTTACCCAACAGATGTTTCTTGGTTGGCGCAACCACCTTCACTACGGTAACAATAATACCATTACTCAAGGGTTAAAGCACATTGCTTGTTAACAACATTTGCCCTCCGCTGATTAGATTGTTGATCCTTTTGATGTTGTTTATATCTGTGCAGAATCCAACATGGAGGTTTTGATCTACAGATGTCCTGCCCTGACATGGGCGCCTCTGATCCAGTATCCTTTTGAAGTGTTCTTCCCTGCAGTAAACTGCATTCTAATCGCCTGTAATGTTTCCACGTTCACCTAATGATGAAGTGCAGATGGTCAGTGTACAATGCTTGGTAGGAAGCGGGTGTACATCGTTATGTGCAATATTAAGTCATGAGCAGGGAAACACAATATGATTGTTATCAGTACAAGTAATAGGTCATATTCTTGAAGATTTACTTGCATTTTATTTTATTCCTTTGGAGATTAAAGCAGCTAATCATGATGTGATTCCACTTGGATTGATGTGTTTCATGCATATATTTTTGCTTTGGAAAGCATACATGTATGTCCACAATAACATGTGACACTTTCTCCAAATTGGCACAATGTTGTCATCATTCTTAAACTAAGTGTTAGAATATGCAATGGTATGCATTGTACATTGTTTGGTTCTTTCGATGGGCTTGCTTTTTACCAGAAATTGTAGATGAGATTCATGTTTAAAAAAAAAAAAAACTTTGTTTATTCAGAATCGTTTTGTTATTTTCGCTATTGAAAGGAAAGACTTGAATAAATGCAGCAAAAATTTATCATTGTGAAATTTCATTTATTAGATTTCAGTACTCCGAATGCAGCAAGAAAAACTGAAAGGAATTTCTGTATGATGAACCCCCGAGCTGGCTATTTCTAATGATATGTCTATCTTCTAGTATTAGGGTGTCATTCCTTAAATCACTTAACCAGCTATCCTGGTGAGGGTGTGGGGAGGCCAGAACTCTGAGTGTAGTCTCGTCATTGAGTGGCTTGTTAACCTCAGGGGTCTATGCTACTTAGGAGCACAGGTTAGTGATGTGACTGATGAGGGTACAGGTGTTTTTTCTGAGTTTTTTTTTAAAGGGTAGAGTATAGTATTACACAACTTAACCCTCCTACTTTTGGTATCTTTTTCATACAAGTTGATGTGCCATTTGAAACCATTCGGCTATGTGAACACACCAAGGTGTAGTGTATCCACCATTCAAAACCATTTGAATGATAAGCCACTGTGTATGTAGTACATTATTCACCATTTGAAACCATTCGGCTATGGAAACACACCAAGGTGTAGTGTATCGACCATTCAAAAACATTTGAATGGATTTGAATGGATTTGAATGGTAAAGTAAAACCTTTAATAACACTGTTCATGGTATCACCATGTGTGTACAAAACCAATGGGCATTTTTTGAAAGTGGAAATTTTGAATGGTTTCAAATGGTCTATCAGTAGGAGGTTAATTTAAGATTTGAAAACCTTTCACAGTTGATTTGATTTTTTCCCTACACACAATGTAGGAAGCTCTGTATACTCGGTGCTTTCTGAGTGTCTGTGGGAAAAAATCCACAGGCGACTTGTGCAGGATTTGATGTCATACATGTACGTCTTACAGGCTTGTGATTTTTCCTGATTTTTCCTGATTTTTCCTTTTTTCAGGATTTTTTACAAATCTCTCTTTGCCTGAAAATGTTCTTGAAAGAAGAGAAGTAGCCTGTATTGTGTCCAAACCTCTAGTTTCGTGTTTATGGGGATGTGGAGAGTCTGTAAATCATCCAAAATGAAACATCCAGTAGGTTCCGGGGGCTTTGTCCTCTAGATCAAATGGAGACCCGGGCCTGCTACCCAATTATCAGGATTTCCTACTTATGTCAAATCACACCCTTGGTCTTACCTCTCGACTGATGACAATGCCCGATGATGACAGGCCGGCTACAGTCCAATATAGCACCAGGTACCATGACATGTATAGATTGATGTATAACTTGATTAAAAAAAGAAGCAGTTTTGCCAACATTACAATGCTATATTATCCATTTAACCATCCTACAATCAGTGACATTTTTGAAACAACCCATTCAGGCCACTCCAAGCCATTGCTCATAGCTATACTGCATAGTAACATAACGTCTCATATGTCTGTTGATTTTAGTGGTTTGTGATTGACATATTGCAGGGCATATTACTTTGTTCCAGACTCAGTGGCTGGTGGTAGGTTACTATGGAGAGTCTGTGTTTACAAAATAACTGCTGAAAATCCCAATGGATGATGGAGACTTGGTATGGTTTATTGGTCTCAGTGGCTGATGGTGATTTATTATTGGGAGTTTGTTTACAGTATAACCTGCTGAAAATAAGGTCAACTGTGGTATACATGTGTCTTTGTATGCATGTATGTACATTGGAGATTACTTCAAAGGGTCAGTGTATTATGCACAAACAATGTGTGTACAACACATTGGACATTTAGTGGTTTACAGTGGCCTCTATGTGTAGGAGGGTTAAAGGGACAGTATCGTCACGATCAAAGCATACTTTCAACAGGGCATGGAATCGGTGTCATAATTTAAGATGAACACAGTGACTGAAAATTATTGGCTCATTTATGCAGTCTCCGGTTTCTGGTCTCTATGCGCGTCGCCTCAGACCTGCGCATTTTTAATTTTCTTTTTTTTAAATTTTGTTATGTCAATTGCAGCCAAAATTGCTGGATCAATTAGAATTATTATTATTTATTTATTATTTAAACTTATTTATACACGGTAACCCATTCAACCACTTAGGTTGTTTTTCAAGGGGCCGTGTTGCATAAAAACTTCTGGTAAAATTTGAACATTATATAAAGTAGAATAAATGCTTTAAGTCATCAAGTCAAAAATAATCTTAAAACAAACAAAAACATTAAGTCAATGTCCAAAAAGCAAGAATAGATTTTAAAGAAGTAAAATAAATTATAATCCAGGCGGATAAAACGGAACTACAAGCACAAGAATACAGTAAAAATCAATAGAATTAAAAACCAAACAAGAGGATAAGTAAGTTATATTTAAGTAATTACTGTGAAATGAATATGATTTAACTATACACAGAAAACATAAAATTAAAAGTTAAATAAATTAAAAATGAGAATCCTACCGTGTATGAAAGTTTGCTGGATTTGTGAGGCCTCTCTTAGCCACCATACTTTGTGTGTGTATGGGAAATTTGGTCCCTGCGTATACATGTATCACGTATTTCCCTGTGTCAATCAAAAAAGATTACCAAACAAAAGTGTCACTGCACCGATTTTGAAGCCGACCTATGACCAGAAACTGGAGACTTTTTTTGTTGGCCTTATCATGTGAGGTATTATGGCAGTCACTGATTTAATCTTTAAAAAATAGCACTTTGATTCCATGCCCTGTTGATCGTGACGATACTGCACCATTCATGTAGAAATACTTGTCTGCCTAAATTGTCTGACCGTGTGATAATGTGTTTCTCTTTGCTTTGTGTGTCCAGATTCACAAGGATGGAATGCGTTACCAGCCGAACTCTGTCATTTTCGGCATGTTTGAAGGCTATTACGGTGCATCGGATAACCTGCTGGTAAATATTATGTACAACTGCTAAATATACTACATCTAGTGGCAGACTTGTATTCAAGTCACAGTTCACCTGAACATGTGTCATGATTCTTAAAGGTCAAGTCTAAGTCCAAGTTGAAGTCTGTTTACAAAATCTAGGAAGCCAATTATGTTGGATCTGAATGATTTAATCTCACAAAATATAGTTGGGGCAGCTTTTTCAAGACCCTTGATCCTCCCCTGCATTGTAGAACTCATTTGCATATTGAACATGTGACCATGTCTCAAATGTTTGTCGAAATTATGCAGTCAGTATTGCTTTATACATTCTGGACATAATTATTGTATGTGTAATTATTGTGTAAATATATGACATTGGTTTATACTGTACATACATGTATGTGTCATGGATCAAGCAAGTCATGATTGCTAATTTGTGTGTTGTTGTAGACGGGTACTCAAATGCATGATGATCGAGTCCAAGTATTGACTGTCAATTCCCAAGTACCAGTTACATCAGACATAATATAGTTTATTTAAACCATCTTGTTTTATTATTGTAATTTGATACTGTAAACAATCAAGGTCAAGTGTGGAAATTATTAATAATTTGTTTATCTTTTGCCGATTGAAGAGAGTAAGGTATCAAAATAAAGGTTATGACTCACTGAGTGTGGGTTCGAATCCCAGCCGTGACACTTGTGTCCTTGAGCAAGACACTTAACCATAATTGCTTCTCTCCACCCAGGGGTTAAATGGGTACCTGTGAGGGCAGAGTTGGTTGATTAGCCCTATATGCGCTGTAATGGCAGCAATTGAGCTGTATACTCCCCAGGGAGCTGAGATGGTTTCAGGAATGATTTATGAGCCTTATGAGCAGAGCCTTATATGCGCCTTGAGCACCACTCAGTTGGTGGATACGTGCACTATATAAGTCCACACATTATTATTATTATTATTAATAATATTCAGATGGGGGATCATTTTGGGATTATCCATAATGCATTGCAGCCATCTAAATATAAACTTGTAAATATATCAAGTCTGTAAATCTTCCAAATTCTCCTTTGTCCTTTAGACCAAAGGGAGACTCGGGCCCGCTACCTATTTTTCAGGATTTTGTGTACTTTTTTAAAATTACATCCCTGGTTTCATGTTTATGTTTTAGAAAAAGACCTTGGTGCCCTTACACCAATCTGGTTTATATGATTTTGCTGTTGCAGGACTCAACTTGGGATCGACAGCCAGTTTCAAACTTCCATCAAGTGGAGCAGAGTCCCGCCATTCTGTCATACAAAACATTCTCCTTGGGAAGGTAAAGATCATACGTGTACTGCAAGAGCAAAGAAGTGATATTCTTGAAAATGTTTCGCCTGGGTTTTACGGGCAATTTCCTGATATTTTTGTTTTCATTTGAATATTGATAATTTCCTTTTACAAAGGAAAACAAATAGTTGTCAGAAGTTGTCAAAAGCTTAACCCTTCTACTACTACAAGGGTAAAAACAGTCAAAATGTTGATATAAATGTTGGTATATCTAGTGCACTTAAAAGTCCAACACTGTTCAAACCTTACGTGTAGTAAGTACATTTTCAGGTCAAAATGAATTGACCATTTTTGACTGGTAAAAAGCATTGTCTGGTATTGTTGAGGGTGGTCAAAATGACAGTAAAATATGCCCCTGTGTGCACATTTGGGTCAACAGTCAAAACAGGCAGTTGACTTGTTTTGCCATGGTCGAGCGGTTTAGTGCATCGGATTTGTGTTCTGATAACCCGAGTGGTCAGAATGTGGGTTGAATCCCAACGCGACCATGGTGCTTGTGTCCTTAGGCAAGACCTTTACCATAATTGCTTCTCTCACCCAGGGTAAATGGGTACCTGTGAGGGCAGAGTTGGTTGTTGTGTTTGATTAGCCCTATATAAGCTGTAATGGCGGCAATTGAGCTGTATACTCCCAGGGGCTGAGACGGTTTCAGGAATGATTTATGAGCCTGATGAGCAGGGGTAATAATATAATGCACCTTGAGCACCAGTTTGGTGGATACGTGCTATATAAGTCCACATTATTATTATTATTATTATTATTATTATTATTATTATTATTATTATTATTATTATTATTATTATTATTATTATTATTATTATTATTATTATTATTATTATTATTATTATTATTATTATTATTATTATTATTATTATTATTATTATTATTATTATTATTATTATTATTATTATTATTATTATTATTATTATTATTATTATTTAGAGCAACTTCCCACTAAAGTGCAGGAGGGTTAATACATGTAATACTCAATACATTTATTTCAGTAGTAAATGTTTACTGATAAACCATGCTTCCTCACTAAGATTCCAGTAAATCTGTGATCAATTATGTGTTGAGATTACCAATAGTGTGTCTTCATGCAATAAAGGGAATAATGTTGAGATTGTTTTGTCTTTCATGCAGGTTACACACCACTCAACGTGCAATAAGGCAGACTGAAGCATCCGTCAGTAAGTTAGAAGCTCCATACGTCGAGAAGCTAGATTTAAGCGAAGGAAAAACACTTCTGGTAAACCAACAGTTCATTAGGTTAGCTTGTTTCTCCACAGAATCACAAATAAACATCAATGATACATTTCAGCAAATTAATAATAATTATATTAACTCTCCTACTACTACAAGGAGTCAATATCAGTCAAAATGTTGATATACTTGCCAATGTACACTCACTGGCCATAAGTATTGCAACATTGAAATTCACACCAAAGTTCAGTTTGGAGAACTGTGTTACAATAATTTATTTTATTTTATTTACACTACTCAAGACTTCTTGATGAAAGTGCCTGTGTTTTGAAGTCAATGTTCTTTTTTATTGTTCTTGCTCAAAACAAATTCGGGTAACCACGTGACCTGATAATTGTCCATTTGTCTAAGGCAATGTCTCGTACAAATTCCTGTTGCAATACTTTTGGCCAGTGAGTGTATATCTAGTGCTTAAAGTCAAACTCTGTCGAACCTTTGCTTTGTGTAGTAAGTACATTCTGGTCAAAATAGATTAACTTCGTTTTTGACTGGTAAAAAGCATTGTCTAGTATTGTTCAGAATTGATCAAAATGACAGTAAAACCAGTCAAAATGCCCTGTGTGCATATTTGGTTCAACAGTCAAAACAGGCAGTTGACTGGTTTTGACCTCTATAGCAACTTCCCACTAAAGTGCAGAGCTCTGTAGTAGGAGGGTTAATATAAAAAGTGATTCTACAAAAGGGAACCCATTGGATGCAGAGCTTGTAGTCATCAGGGTTGTAGCTACCACGGTCGGCGCCGGTCGGTCATGACCGGCCCTAGCTTTAGCCGACCGGGATCGAATGAAAATTAACAAACTCCGACCGGCATAAATTTATGTAAAATTATTAAAAATTTCATTGAAATAAGTGAGAAATAAAGAAAAAACTCATTGTAAACTCCTATTCAATGTGTGTATTTTATTTTTGTTAAAACAATCAGCGCCAATATGTACCTGAGTTTAGCGCCCGTCACCCCTTTCATGCACTAATGATCCCACCACAACACCTAGACTCTTTCTCAGGAAAGAATGGTGCATGTGCGTGTTACACGTGGCCTTTGCACCACCGCCAGATGTGGTGCGAGACTTACTCGATCCATGGTCAACATTATAATAATTTATGCACGTGACGTAGTGGGATAGCCCAGTGAATCCCAATCGTGATTGGTTAGTTGCATTGCATGTTGTGCTGAGATCTGCCAGGGCTGCGTTCCGCTTGTGCAAACGTTGCCAACGTTTGCTAACGTTTGCAAACAATTTCGAGTGGAACGAGTTGTGCGCCGCCAACGTTCACCCTCGACAAAATTAGCCGGCATTCAATTTGCCCTAGCTACAACCCTGGTAGTCATGTGTACACAACTCAACTAAATGCTTACTCTTAGGATATTACTTGTTAGGATGTGCATGTATTTGTCAAACCTGGTACAGAAATTTAGAAGAAGTACTTGGATACCTGAATGAATCTATAGGGAATATTATTTTTTTACACGTTAAATATAATCATAATAATTTGATGTGAATAAGAGTGTACATAATAATAATAATAATAATAATAATAATAATAATGTGGACTTATATAGCGTACGTATCCACCAAATTGGTGCTCAAGGCGCATTATATTATTACCCCTGCTCATCAGGCTCATAAATCATTCCTGAAACCATCTCAGCTCCCTGGGGAGTATACAGTTCAATTGCTGCCATTACAGCGCATATAGTACTAATCAAACACAACAACCAAGTCTGCCCTCACAGGTACCCATTTACCCCTGGGTGGAGAGAAGCAATTATGGTAAAGTGTCTTGCTCAAGGACACAAGCACCATGGTCGCGATTGGGATTCGAACCCACATTCTGACGACTCAGCCATCAGAACACAAATCCGATGCACTTAAAGATGGACTTCAACGGAATATATTACAGTGTTTTGATGCTGTTAGGCTTACAAGAAGTGTGTAATGATTACTTCTATATGATTAAAATTCAAATAAAGTAATTTCTTAATGTAAAAAAAAATTCATTTTGATCAGCATTTCACTATCTAGAAAAGTCGTGTTTACATAAAAGCCCGAACTCATGAATAATTCATATAAGTAGTTGTGACGTACAATCAAGGACTGGCATTCGCTGCTTATGCCCACATGTCATGAGTGTTCCCCAGCAAAGTGCATTAAAAGCGGCGTGTAAAACGAACTCCCAGTCGTACTCACTTGCCTTCTCTCGATATTTGGCGCTTTCAAAGTTGGAACAGAGCCTTGCTTCAAAGCGATATTTGGTATCCAAACCAAAACTTTTCTTTTCACTTGACTGGAAGAATCTCTACAGTCGCCCGTAAAATGGGCTGAACAAATCAACGACCATTTTGTCAGCGTGAAATCCTTTCGTGTATTGTTCACGAACTTCACCCACTCCTTGGAAGCCGCCGGATTCCATGGAAATCGGAAAAACTAACCTCTGGATTCTTGGTGGCACTTCTTGTACATCCACCAACAGCACATGTGCTAGGCATTATGCCGTCTTACACAAAATCGTCCAAAGCGGGGAAAAAAATCATGTGTATCAGCTTCGAGCAAGTAAAATCCCCATTGCCAAACACAAAGACAAAAGCGGCTTCCTTTATTTATGCCCCAGATAGTACGTCACACTTACGGCTGGTTTACGTGGCCGCTGGTATTTCACCGTTCATTTCAGTATTGTATTTCTATGGGCCCTTTGCTGGGAACCATGAAAGCGCAGCCAAGCGAAAAACCACTCGCTCAGAAATCTAAGAAGGGGCTATTTTTTACAATCAAAATTAAACAAAATAACGGGGAATAAAACCATCGTACTGATAATGAAATAATAACTAAACACAACATAAACAAGACTCAGGAGACGATTTAGTGTACGAGCTCTCGTTGAAGTCCATCTTTAACTGCTCGACCATGGTACATACATGAACATGTAAGACATAATCAATGCCTAAGACAGTTAAGACAATCTGATTAGATGAAACCTAATCACGTGGGGGGTGTATTAACGACCAGGAAAGACCAATTGCCAATGCATTAACAGTGATAATATTCCTTATTCCTTCAAGCATCATATTATATACAGGCCAGTCCACAATTATTATATCGTCGCGTGCCCGGTAAAAGAGCGCAAGCGCACACTTAACATAATCTGTCTTCCTGCTTCCGGGCACACAACGATATATGTTACAGTTGCAAAATGAAAATCACATAGCACAGGCCTCGACCTTAAAGATTGAGAGGGCATGGCCACTTTGGCCTTTGGTTGCATCAACATTTCAAGGCCAACCAAAGGGGCAATATGGCCAAATCGGAGGGGCACCACAGCAATGGCCGCAGTGGCCATGGTTAAGATTGAGGCCTGATATCACCACAGAAATTCCTATAGGCATTTGTTTAATATATTTGTAAAATGGAGTGCCATGGTCGAGCGGTCTTGTGCATCGGTTTTGTGTTCTGATGGCTGAGTCGTCAGAATGTGGGTTCGAATTCTGGCTGTGACCATGGTGCTTCTCTCCACCCAGGGGTAAATGGGTACTTGTGAGGGTAGAGTTGGTTGTTGTGTTTGATTAGCCCTATATGTGCCGAAATGGCAGCAATTGAGCTGTATACTCTCCAGGGAGCTGAGACGGTTTCAGGAATGATTTATGAGCCTGATGAGCAGGGGTAATAATGTACAGCCCCCTGATCTAGTTGCTAGGATACTGTATGTGCGCTTTATAAGAATCATGTATTATAAAATATTTTATTTTAAACTGTTTTCAGGAAAACATAAATTTTCCAATGAGAAAAGTCAAATCCACAGGCAATGCATCTTTAAGAAAAATCAATTGTAAAGTTAGTTAATTTAGTTAGTAAAGTTAGTTAGTCTGAATTTAGAACAAGAGAATCGCTGCTCCAGGTAAAGTTCCGGCTTTTATGTTTTTATTGATATGTGCAGCGTTCAGAGATGGAGTCTTTGAAGCTACGTCTTGGCATTCTGAAGTATGAATTGAAACAACAGGAAATAATGCTGACAGCTGATTGCAAGCGCTGTACCAAAAACAGGGAGAGCATTGATGCAAAGGGTATGTATTTTAACCCTACTACAATCAGTGCAATTTTTGAAACAACCCATTCAGGCCACTCCAAGCCATCAATTGTTGCCAGTGGCCTCTTATAGTTACCCTTCTGTGTACTGTCACACCACTGAGATTGCAGGGTAAGGTGGTCTCCCATCGATACATTGCAGGCCATACTAATATGTTCAAACATTTACAGTGGCCTTGGGTGGCACACAGTTGATTTTGTAAGATTACTTGGAAAGGACAGCAGGCTTGTACATGTATGTGCTGAAGGTTGCTCAAGAACAGAATTTTGTGGATTGGAGTGGCCTCCATGTGTAGGAGGGTTAAAGGGGCTATATCATCAACATCAGAGCATACATTCAACAGGGCATGGAATCGATGTCCTAGTTTAAAATGCACACAGTGATTGGAGTTAATCTAAAACCAACACTCCATGCCTTGTTGATCGTGACACTATTGTCCCTTTAATTTGTCATCATGTTTGATGAAAGCACATACTGTTTGAAAAAAATATATATTTAAACATGGAGTGCCATGGTCGAGCGGTTTAGTGCATCGGATTTGTGTTCTGATGGCTGAGTCGTCAGAATGTGAGTTCGAATCCCAACCGCGACCATGGTGCTTAATCTTGAGCAAGACACTTTACCATAATTGCTTCTCTCACCCAGGGTAAATGGGTACCTGTGAGGGCAGAGTTGGTTGTTGTGTTTGATTAGCCCTATATGCGCTGTAATGGCAGCAATTGAGCTGTAAACTCCCCAGGGAGCTGAGATGGTTTCAGGAATGATTTATGAGCCTGATGAGCAGGGGTAATAATATAATGCACCTTGAGCACCAGCTTGGTGGATACGTGCACTATTTAAGTCCACATTATTATTATTATTATAACAATCTTCACTTTACATCCAAGATAGACTTCCCATTTTGTTTAAACTGTACAGAAGTATAGATATTTGCTAAAAAATGTATCTACACTTTTCATAGTCCTTTAAGTTAAAATGGGCATTTGATATAAACATTTATTGTAGTGCAAGATCACAAGCTACGATGCGAGAGACTTGAAAGTGAGCAGGATGAATTTACAAATCAAAATCAGCTTCTACAAGAAAGAAAGTAAGTGATGAGGTAACGGTGCAAAGAAGCACTCTGTTAACCCTCCTATGACTGCAAGGGTCAAAATCAGTCCAAATGTTGATATACTTGCCAAGGTATATCTAGATCTGTATGCAGCCGTGTTAGTCAGGTAGAATAAGATATATATATAAATGGTAGCACTTTTAAGACTAACTAAACTTAAAAATAGGCATAAGCTTTCGTAGCTACAGCTACTTCATCAGATGCAAGGTATATCTAGTACACTTAAAAGCAAGGTATATCTAGTGCACTTAAAAGTCGAACACTGTCAAACCTTACGCGTAGTAAGTACATTTACAGGTCAAAATGAGTCGACCGTTTTTGACTGGTAAAAGCATTGTCTGGTATTGTTCAGGGTTGCCAAAATGACAGTAAATACCAGTCAAAAATGCCCCTGTGTGCACATTTGGGTCAACAGTCAAAGCAGACAGTTGACTGGTTTTGACCTCTATAGCAACTTCCCACTAAAGTGCAGCTATAGTAGGAGGGTTAATTCATATCATTTCAAATATATATTTCATACACTTACAGGGCAGAGCTGCCAACTCTTCCGGATTCTGCGGAAGACTTCCGTATTTGACGGTAATTTACCTACTTAAAATATATGCAAGGAGG
The DNA here is from genome assembly GCA_029582265.1 of Zoroaster sp. YZ-2022. NCBI lineage: Eukaryota > Metazoa > Echinodermata > Asteroidea > Forcipulatida > Zoroasteridae > Zoroaster > Zoroaster sp. YZ-2022. The sequence continues at coordinate 10,161,974 of CM055829.1, read as the reverse complement.
CCACTCCTTTTGGTGCCAAAAGGAGAGGCCTCCTTGCATATTTTAAGATAATACTGTCAACACGGAAGTCTTCCGCAGAATCCGGAAGAGTTGGCAGCTCTGACAGGGTTCGAAATTTCCACTAGCCCTTAGGCTAGTGGATTTTACAGAAGCACTACTCTATCTACTACTCTATATGTGCCGGATACCCGACCGAAACTGTCATTACCCGGTTCCATTTTTCGGTTCCAATTACCCGAAAATTACTTTTTTAAATTCCGATTGAACATTTAAGCTACACAAATGTCTCAGA
>CM055829.1:10123796-10161182 GCA_029582265.1 Zoroaster sp. YZ-2022 | reverse complement strand
CCTCCTATTGAGGGGATACAGTGTCGGAAAGAGCTACTACAAGCAGCAAATGATCAGTGTACTACAGGAGCATCAATTTCCATTTTGGTAGGATTTCACGATAAACTGGCCAGCAAATTATATTTTGTTCAACCCAAAAGTGGATACTATAAGACCACATAACCCTGGAAAGCTTGATCAACAAAATGGCGGATAGCAGCAGTTTTCGGGTATAACTGTTTGATTGACAAGCCAAGTAAGTGTAATACAAGTGTAATACAAGATGTGAATTATTTCGTCTCGTACGGTTTCCCTCATTCATCACTTAACTCACTGATGCACAACATATGAGTTACCATAACAGCTACGTACTTATATGGATAAGTTATAATGATCTGGTGGAAAATATGAGTTGACTTGAACGATAGGTGCGTTTCATAGTACACTTGAATTTTGCAACGTATTCGTGGAGATAATCGGCAACGAACTCATATACATGTATGCACACGTGTGGATTTTGTCAGCGCATCTTAACCACAGGAATAATTAAAAACATTATCATTTACCGAAACTATTTCGACACCATCATTTTTCACACTACTAACCCCGGAGCAATCGTAGCTTTAAATGGAATTTATGTATTGAACAAATCATGAAGTTCACATCACAGCATAATGAGACACATCAAAGCATAATGTACATAATACGCGACGTTGAACCAATAGGCTATAACAAATCCATGAACTTGATGGCATCAACAGGCATCCGTAGATGATCCGCGATGGCATTCACTGATTATCATGAACCATGACCCCAATGAATCACGGAAATAGAATTTAGGTTTTTCCTAGTATGTGAAACACACAGGATTACTATACACATGACATATGAATACATACAACTACAAGCAATTGTTGCGTTCCCGTTAATTATACCTTGCCATGTAGTTACCGTTTCTTGTTGTCAATTATAGACCTATCACTACAGGTGGATATGAGTTAGAACACTGTTGTGGATAATTAGAGAAGAATTCCGAATGGTAAGTTTGATACATAATACCTAAGTCACAATTAAAGCGGAGCCCGGGCGGCGTGTGCGATTTCTAGGCATCGACCGGCGTGTAGAGGTCGGCGAAAGATCGCGCGATAGGGCGGTCACAGTCACAATTAAAAGTGCCCCGCACGCTGCCATGACGGGGCCAGGGGGGTCGCCGGCCTGCGATCGGCCGACTTTCCTGGAAATGGGGTCGAATTCTTGGCCCGTTTATCGGCCGGTGTCCGGCAGGCACTCGTCCGATGTTCTGCCTATGTCCCTGCGATACCCCTGCGGTATCCGGCTGGGCGCCACCAAGTCGGCCGGACGCCGGGCGGGTCCCGGCCGGCGTCTGGGCGGCGCCCGGCCGGCGCATGGCCGATATATGGATTGTCTGGGTTGTCCACAATTTGGCCCGGCGCCCGCCCGATGTGTGCGATGCCGGACATCGGCCAGGCATAGGCCGATTTATTGGCGATCAGTTTGCGATGCGAAACGCCGCACCAGGTTTTAAGTCCGAGTTAAAAGTAACTCGATGCCCGCCCGATGCCCAAAAATGACCCGGCAGCCGCAAGGAGTCCCGTGGGGCCCCGGCCTAAAATGCCTAGAAATCCGTCGCAAACTACTCGCAAACCCATTGCAAGCTAATTGTGACTGGGGTATAAGAGAGAAAAGGAGTAATGATATGAGTCATGGGCGTCGATCACGACTTCGAATGGGGGGGGGGGGGGCATTCAGGCAGTGGCGAATCCGGGATTTCGCAAAAATGGAGTCACACCCTAGGATGCACAGCAATACAGCATCACGCTGCTTTTAGACATCATTTTGGGGGACAAAACAATTGCGAGTTGATAACAATTCTTGCAGTAAAAAATAATAATAAACAATATTTTATTATTATTTTTTTTAAATCCAGCTCTAATCAAGCTTCAGGGGCTCCGGGTGCGCTTGTTCTCTTTATTACAAGCAACACTGTGACGTCATTAAGATAACCGGTATAGAGTGTTTTTACTGCGATGTTGTTAATTCTGTACAAAAAAACCCACCAAAAAACCCCAAAAGATTGTGACCCCCTTCCCAGACAAAAACCATGATCTAATGAAATAAAAAGGGGTAATTTGCCAGAAAGTACTGGTTAAAACGGGCTTTACAACATTAACATCTAGTAAAACCATATTTATCCAAGTAATTTGTATTTCAGTTATTTAGTACTGGGTCTTTCCACACGAATGGGTACATATGATAACTATTGGAGTAACATGGGAGGGTCAAATAAAGCCAACTATTTTGTCCCAATCTATTCCTGAACATTCCTTAGCATTTAATGATTGTGTATACCAAACAATAAGAAAATATTATTGGTACTCAAGAAATTGCAGGATCATCTTTCTTTAAGACATTATGTTTGTAACATGGACAGACATTTTGTTTCAAGATTGACAGGAAAGTGATAATAGAATTAAATACTGAAATGCTTTTTCATTTATATCCCTAACCCCTTTTGGATTGTTATGACCCAAAACTAAGACATCTTCTGGGTATTTTAGAAATTAGCATATGATATATACCACGTATGTAATGTGGACAGACAATTTATGACAAATTTTGAAAATGATCCCCTGTTATTTTGTTTAATACAAGGAGGATTGTCTTGATTTTTTCAGGTAACAATCCTTAGGGGAATAGCATTGTAATTGGACAACATGTGGGTGAATACATCTGTTTTATTATAGTACTTCTAGTCAATTTCTTTGTTAAATGTCTGTCCACGTTACAAACATAACATCTTAAAGAAGATCCCTTGTAATTACTTAATTACTGAGAAAGTTGTCTTAATATGTGAAAAGCACAATCCCCAAGGCACTTTGGAATGTACACAAAAAAAATATCACAAAGTACTTATTTTTATTATTAATGTCCCGTGTTTTTTCTAAAATGTCACACTTTTGAACACTTTTGAACTTTGGAATGTACACAGAAAAAAATATGACAAAGTACTTCATTTTATTATTAATGTCCCATGTTTTTCTAAAATGTCACACTTTTGAACCCATTGGTGTGGACAGACCCTACTACATAGTGAGACAAGTGAATTCAATAAAGATGTGTGTTTCTAGATTTGGGCTTAAATCTTGTTGTAAAACAGGTTCATTTCAATGAATGGTTGGGTTTTAGCGCTTACGTACAACCAAAATAAGAATAATTAATGGGCTGAACTACTGAGCTGGCGCGATGTAAGTAAAGATTTCTTTCTAATAACCTTCAACGTTCTTTTATTTGTATTACAGGTCAGTGGTTATTAAGCGACAATGGCTGAAGCAGCACCCCTATCTGAGCAGACGTGCAAGATTAGTCATAATATTGAATGCCCAATCTGCTGCACTCGTTTTACCGATCCGAAAATTCTGGACTGTCTTCACTGCTTCTGCTTGAATTGCCTTGAAGTACTTGTTGAAAAACAGGATCCGAAGACAGAAAATATTGTTTGCCCAGTTTGCAGGCAGGAGACAGCAGTTCCAGATAAAGGTTTCTCAAGTCTAGCAAACTGCTTATTCTTGAGTTCTCTTGTCGATGAAGTCAATAAGCAGGAGCAACTAAAGGGAGACAAACCACTGCCCTCGCGGATATGCGAGCAATGTGATGAAGGATTGGAAGACGTCTCGCGATGTCTGGACTGTGAAACAAACATCTGTCAGGAATGCGAACAAGCCCATTTGCGATGGAAATTAACTAAAAATCATCGAATCCAGTCAAACGAAAGTCTAACCAAAGACGCTGCAAAAGATGTCAGGAAAACTTACGCTCCGAACTGCATTAAGCACATCAATCAGGAAGTGTGTTTTTACTGCGACACCTGTCAGGTGCTGGCCTGCGGAAAATGTGTCGCGTTTGATCACCGGACAGCAGAACACGGATTAAGTGAAATCACAGAATCCATGGAATCCTACCGTAAAGAAGTCGAAAAAATTCGTCTGAAGTTTGAAGAGAGCAGAGAGCAGTTTAAAGCCGTCAATGACTCGGTAGAGCATTCAAGAAACAGATTGCGTTTGATGGTGGCCCGGGCTTGTCGTGATATTTCGGCTAGGGAGGAAGAGGAGATTGCTAAAATCAAAAATAAATCTCGACTCCTTCAAGATAAAGTCAAACAGATCGGTCAAGAAAGAGGTGCTATATATGAGAAAGTACTGAACAACAATCGTTACAAGATGAACCGAGCAGAGCAAATAATAGCTTCAGTCAATGACTTAATGCAACAAGCCGACGATTTCGAGCTATTGGACCTCAAGCCAAAGGTTATGCATAACTTAGAATTCCACAAGGATCTTCAGTTTGAATCGGCGCAGCATAGCCAGTCATTCGTCGGGTTCAAATGTTATGATGTCGTTCATGATGCAGATCTCGGTGAAATACTAGATGAAGAGAAATGGCAGCTGAAGACAGAGTTTGGCAAGGAAGGAGAGGGTGACGGAGAATTCAAGTTTGCCACGGAAGTTGCTTGTTTCAGCAATGGAGACATTGTCGTATCAGATAAAATAAGCAAGCGATTATCAACATTTACCTCAACTGGATGTTATAAAACTACAGGCGTTCAAAGTGAGACAGAGGAAGGGAAACTGAAAGCACCGTGTGGTGTTGCAGTGACCAGTGATGACATGCTTCTGGTTACTGATGGACAGAATGTGAAGGTGTATGACAACAATCTGAAATTTATTCGTCAGTTCAGACCATCACAAGATGACGCTTTGGCATACCCAAAGAGTGTGCTGTCTGGTATAAACTGGATGGATCGAATTCAACTATATCCGATGAAATGATTGCTTATCCATGTCGTCTGGCCATAAGTAGCAAGGAGCGTCTGATCTTTACAAACTATAATGCCAGGTTTGTTTGTGTGGATTTAATGGGTAATGATGTGTTCAATATCAGCACTTCCATTGACGGTAAACCAGTGAAACCCACCGGTGTGTGCTGCGACGATGCTGGGGACATCTATGTTTCTGTTCATTACGATTCTCGAGGAGATTCTGATATACATCATTATGATCCAGATGGAGTACACATCAGCCGTGTAGCTCATGAATTATATAATCCTTTAGGCATGACATTTACTCCTACCGGTGACCTTGTGGTTGCTGATAGACATTCTCTCAAGATCTTTCACCGAGTCTGAGTACTGTGACCTGGGGTCCAATCGATAAACTTGTAAAATTCAGCTGCTTGTTAATTCACATCAAACACTAAAACTAAAGTCATAACAAGTATTCTAGCGGTAGCGTTATTACAGCCGTCAACACTTGACTGATAATATGGGTCTAATTTGTTTAATGAAAACACATTTGTTTCCATATTGATTACTTTTGAGCCGGTATTTGTGGGTCGAAATTCACTGATTACTGAATGGTTTCATTAAAATACTCAAACATTTCCCGTTTAGACGCTGGATACACCATGTATCAGCTATTTACATTGAATCCCACTATACACTATTGGTATTATTATTATTCGAAAAACATAAATGATCACAGTTTTATATGGAACTTTCTTGATGTTCAGTCCATGATGGTATCTTACTACCTTGACTACACACTGCATCAGCCGTGTAGCTCATGAATTCTATAATCCTTTGGGCATGACATTTAGTCCTACCGGTGACCTTGTGGTTGCTGATCTGAACTCCGTCAAGATCTTTCAGCGGGTATGAGTATTGTGACCTGGGGTCCAATCGATAGACTTGAAATTCAGCTGCTTGTTAATTTACAGTCAGAATGGTAAACGGCAAACACTCGAACTTGAAAGTAATATTTAAAAAAAAAACATCTGTACAGATGTCAACATTTGGTGGTATAGATATATGCTTATAAATGGACATGCATTAACATCAGTTTTTGCTATCATTAATTGATCCCTCACTGTTGTATTTGATGGTACACACTCAAGCTAAATGATGCTAAAACATCATTTTAAGATCTAAACAATGACTCAACAACATCAACATTGAGCACATTAGCATCGGCTCATCTTTTATATCCCCGTCTTCTAAATTTATGAATGACACTAATATGACACTTTGTAAACTACATCTCCAATGTCACAAAGTCCGCATACCTTCATGAATAAGAATTACTTGACGGAACTTAAACCACAAACGTCACGCACGGCAGAATATTGCCAAGACGACAGCAAAATCATGCCATTTTCAGTTATGCTATAATTTTCGTTTTTGCTTTATATTGTAGACAATTTATCCTTCTTCATGGTGTAACATTCATTTAAAAACATTATATACAGACCTGTCGATTTTCAATAAAACGTTGTCACTTAGGACGGCTTTACTGTGTAATTTTATTTTTACGGAACATTTTGAATACTACACGATCCCTGAATAAACACAAGTCTGCATTCCCTGGACTGATTATTTTCGTTTGAACGGGTAAAATAAAGACAGAAGAATGTCCCTGAATTGATGTAAAATTCATGCTGATTGGTCATTGTTAACAGCTGTCGATTGGAGGTGAAACATTTTTAACCAATCAGATCTAGTGTTAAAATCCTATGATAAAACCAGTGTAAGATAAGATCAATGCCTTGCTAAATGGGAACTTAATGGTCATCCAAGAAGCAACTGAATGTTTTATTAACGCATTTGTTATTTAATAACTTTCACCTGTTTGGAGGCTCAACCGTCTTTAACATATTGCAGCATGTATCATCACCCGAAAAGGTCCACTGAACACATCACATCTATTCTCACACAGTTTCACTGGCTTTCTGTCGAGTAAACGATGATTTTTTAAATTCTTCTTCTCACCTTTCGATCCATCATTTACCCAGCGCCTCCAAATCTCTCCAAGCTTCTCAACCAAAATTGGAATGTATACGTTCCAAAAACAAACTCAGTGAGACACTTTCTCTGAATAATTACCACTCGCATCCAAAACTTGTAGTACTCTCACATCATCCGAGACCCACCTCCCACTCTTTTTAATTGCTCTGATGTGACTGTGTGCCTTGAGCATATAATTGTAGTGGATTTTGGAGTAATATACCATAGGTCTCCATCAGCATTGCATTGAATACTTAGGGGCCACCTTTTCTGTGTACAAATTCAGTGATTAAGTAAGTAAGACTAATTGCGGTGACACCATGTGGAATTCTCTATTGAGTAGTAATTAGTTCTGAAAAGAACTGGAGGAACTGAAGAGTTGTAACCTCCAGTTCTTTTCAGAACTAATTACTACTCAATAGAGAATTTCACATGGTGTCACCGCAAATAGTCTTACTTACTTATCCTCTTCACCATGCAAAGAGACAAGTTTTACCTAAATTCAGTGATTACCGAATAAGCTTGAATTGGACCGGATTATCTCAATATTAATGATAATATACCATTGAACATTGGCCTTTTGGATCGATGCTGTGTATATAGACAATGTAACAGCCGATGTTTACATTAAAGGGAATCATTATTACATTGGTCATTACCAGATTATCAAATAAACGATTTTTTATCTAAACAATTTATTAGTGTAAAGCTTGTACACGTTTCAATCATCCCAAGGAATTATTTCCTTTAAAGTGCTAGCTTTCATCTTGTCAAATGTCAAATCCGCCATTTTGTTTGTAAAACAGACTTAAAAACTTGTAACAGTTTTTCGTTGTTTTCTCACAAACGTGCACACGGTTTGTGATGAAACATTTTATAGTTTTATGATATATAATATCTCAAATTTAAACATCGTATCTTTGTTACCCATATGATATGTAATATGAATCTAAGAGATATTGCATTATTACCTAGTTATTATCAACATTAAATAATAATTTGCAACAAAACATTTTAATTAATATAATACATTTCTTTCCTTGGTGACGATTAGACTTTCCAAAGTCTAACGTATACTGAATTAGTCGGCAGATAGACCACCGAATCAAACAGGCTGGTATTTTTATTTTGCCCTATGTGATTTATTTTCAGGGGAAGATATCTACCCCACGTTCGGCGATTATTCGCGCTACACGCCTACCACCCTCCCCTTTTCTAGGGGATTTTGAACATGTTCAAGTATTTTTAGTACTGGCGTTGAAGTCAGTCGGCATTTTGCCTTCTACACAAAAGTATTACCTCACGAGTAGACTCCTATATTACAATTCATACAATTTCAACGAAGTAACATTTAACATAACTACTTAGTAATGTTTTACCTAACACGTGTTTAGTATTTTATTCTATAGTCCATCTACAATAGGGTAGGATTTTACGCAACCTGTGTAATTAAAATTGTACGCGACGCTGTACATGAAGAACACTGTTCTTGAAGTCACGAACTTTATGGCATAAATAGGCATCCGTAGCAGCCACTGTTACCATGAACCATGAACTTCTCATTGTGCGACTAAAATAGCATTTGGGTGTTTCTGCTCTGAGAAACACCTATTTTGTATCAACCGTTAACTACAGACCTGCTACACGTCGCGTTTGCGTTAATAATACCTTGCCTTTTACAGTTTCTGTCAAGTATATGTACTGTATGTATCCAGTAGTGGGTGAAACTTACTGGACACGGGAAACTTTGAAGACATTTCGAGAATAATTCATATTGGTAGGTATAACACATTGAATATAATCCATCGTGCTTCAAGCAAAACTTTGCACCCACCGTGATAGTGATGATTATAGAAGGAAAAAGATTAACACTGTGCAAAGTAGGAGTACTTAGAATTAGTTTCATATATTTGATGTCTTCCAGTGACAGATAGACCCGACGGGAGGAGGTGGACGCACGCTCCTCAAAGTTTGATAGCCTGCATTAAGGGCATAAAACCTGGGAGCGAGAGTTGGTAAAATGATGTAGTATTTACTGTTTTCTTTCAAATAAATAACTAAATAATACAGAATGGCATTTATAACATCCATTCCTTTCTAATTATATACAATAAGGGTTGGCCTTACGTGTCTGAGGTGGGATGCAATGTTCCGCTTGACCCCGTGACATTTTTGGAATTATCCTTCAGGGTCCACCTGGTCCAATTCAACAATAATGAGAGTGAACATTGTTATGTTTGTTAGCTTACTTCGCAAGGATATTGATATCTTTCAGATGAGGTCATAAACATTTCCATAGGTCATCGTAAGAGGGTACTTTTTTCTAATAAAGTATGTTTCCAAAATATCCCTTATTTTTCAACCGTTGGTTATAACCAACGGTTGAAAATAAGTGACACTTTTTGTCCTCATTAAAAGAAATATATACTGTGACTTATTTGGATTTGTTAGAACAAAAACATGATTATTGAAGATTTTGTGCAGCAAATGCAGACATAATCATATCCATCGCAGTATTTATGTTGAAATTAGACAAATAACAATGTGCACCTCCCTTCCAGACCTGCTAGGGTTAATACATGTTACCAACAGTGTTTACTGGCTTTAGTAAAACTCTTTCAGTTAGTACAAATTTAACTTCCCTATTCACTATTATTACAAATAAAATACAGCATTTTGAATCTGCAAAATATTGCATATTTTTAGGGTTTGAATATCAACTTTTCTTATTAGATGTTACCCATTACGATGCATAAGTGAATCCTATAATGACCACCATTGCCGGAAAATGCCACATTCTCGTGTTTATTCTTGTTCATGTTTATTTACTGATTTTAAGCGTCTAACTCAAATTTCTACATATTTCAATACAAAATACTAAATTCGGCTGGTTGGTTCATCAGATTTAAATAGTTACGTTCATGTAACACTTTGTTCATTACTTATTATTGTATGACAGGTCAGTGGTAATATTAAGCGACATGGCTGAAGCTGCACCCCTATCTGAGCAGACATGCAAGATTAGTCATATACACATTGAATGCCCAATCTGCTTCACTCGTTTTACTGATCCGAAAATTCTGGACTGTCTTCACTGCTACTGCTTGAATTGCCTTGAAGAACTTATTGAAAAACAGGATCCGAAGACAGATAATATTGTTTGCCCAGTTTGCAGGCAGGAGACAGCAGTTCCAGATAAAGGTTTGTCAAGTCTAGCAAACTGTTTTTTCTTGAGTTCTCTTGTCGATGAGGTCAACAGACAGGAGCAGTGCCAAGGAGATACAGCATTGCCCACAACGACTTGTGAAGGATGTGACGAAGGATTGGAAGCCATCTCACAGTGTCTAGAATGCAACGCAAAATTCTGCCAAACATGCCAAGAAGCCCATGGGCGATTAAAATATACAAAAACTCATCGCATTGTCACAGCATGCGAATTATCCCCGTCAAAAGTAGCTCTCAAAAGATATCAGAAAACTGAAATCCAAAATGTAGCAAGCACACTGACCAGGTGTTGTGTTTTTATTGCGACACATGTCAGGTGCTGGCCTGCGGTAAATGTGTCGCGTTTGATCACCGGACAGCAGAACACGAATACAGAGAAATCACCGATTCTGTGGAATCATACCGTAAAGAAGTGGAAGAGATTAAGCAGAAGTTTAAAGGGAGTAGAGAGCAGTTTAAAACCGTCACTGACTCAGTAGAGCATTCAAGAAACAGATTGCGTTTGATGGTGGCCCAAGCTTGTCGTGATATTTCGGCTAGAGAGGAAAAGGAGATTGCTAAAATCAAAAATAAATCTCAACTCCTTCAAGATAAAGTCAAACAGATCGGTCAAGAAAGAGGTGCTATATATGAGAAAGTACTGAACAACAACCGTGACAAGATGAACCGAGCAGAGCAAATCATAGCTTCAGTCAATGATTTAATGCAACAAGCCGACGATTTCGAGCTATTGGACCTCAAGCCAAAGGTTATGCATAACTTAGAATTCCCCAAGGATCTTCAGTTTGAATCGGCACAGCACAACCAGTCATTCGTCGGGTTCAAATGTCATGATGTCGTTCATGATGCAGATCTCGGTGAAATACTAGATGAAGAGAAATGGCAGCTGAAGACAGAGTTTGGCAAGGAAGGAGAGGGTGACGCAGAATTCACGTTTGCCCGAGACGTTTCTTATTTCAGCAATGGAGACATTGTCGTAGTAGATTCAAGAAGCAAGCGATTATCAACGTTCACCTCAACTGGATGTTATAAAACTACAGGCGTTCAAAGTGAGACAGAGGAAGGTAAACTGAAATCACCGCGGGGTGTTGCAGTGACCAGTGATGACATGCTTCTGGTTACTGATGGACAGAATGTGAAGGTGTATAACAATAATCTGGAATTTATTCGCCAGTTCAGACCCTCACAAGATGACACAGAGGGACATTCAAAGAGTGTGCTGAATGGTATTGCTGTAGACAATAATAATCAGGTAGCAGTTGCTGACATTGGAAGAAATGTGTTATGTCTCCATCATCAGGATGGATCTTTGATTACATCTATATCACATGACATGGTTCGTGATTCAACGTTTTTAGCTATAAGCAGCAATAAGCATATGATCTTTACTGATTACGAGGATAGGAAATTTATTTGTGTGGATTTAATGGGTAATGAAGTGTTCAATATCAGCACTTCCATCGACGGGAAACCAGTGAAACCCACTGGTGTGTGCTGCGACGATGCTGGGGATATCTATGTTTCTGTTCATATTGACGGTAAACTAGGGATTGGTGAGATACATCATTATGATCCAGAAGGAGTACACATCAGCCGTGTAGCTCATGGATTGTATAATCCTTTAGGCATGACATTCACTCCTGCAGGTGACCTTGTGGTTGCTGACAGGCACTCCGTCAAGATCTTTCACCGGGTTTTCAGCGGCTCGTTAAAACAATAAAACTTCAACAACAAGTCAAAACAACAAATTATTCTAGCGGTAGCGTTATAACATACGCCAACAGGTAACTGTAGGCCCATGGATCTAATTCATAATGAAAATGTAATAAACACTTTTGTTGCCATTACTTTTGGGCGGGCTTTTATGGTCGTAATTTACTGATTACTGAAAAGTTTCATTAAAATGTGTTCAGCCTAAATTGTATGGGAATATCTTAATATTACACGTAAACTCAAACATTGTCCTTTCAGATGCTGTATAGACCGTGTATGAGCTGGTAACATTTAAAGCCACTATCCATTATTGTATTCATACACGGTCTATATGCTGTATAGACCGTGTATGAGCTGGTAACATTTAAAGCCACTACCCATTATTGTATTCATACACGGTCTATATGCTGTATAGACCGTGTATGAACTGTTAACATTTAAAGCCACTACCCATTATTGTATTCATACACGGTCTATATGCTGTATAGACCGTGTATGAACTAACATTTAAAGCCACTACCCATTATTGTATTCATACACGGTCTATATGCTGTATAGACCGTGTATGAGCTGTTAACATTTAAAGCCACTACCCATTATTGTATTCATACACGGTCTATATGCTGTATAGACCGTGTATGAGCTGTTAACATTTAAAGCCACTACCCATTATTGTATTCATACACGGTCTATATGCTGTATAGACCGTGTATGAGCTGGTAACATGTAAAGCCACTACCCATTATTGTATTCATACACGGTCTATATGCTGTATAGACCGTGTATGAGCTGTTAACATTTAAAGCCACTACCCATTATTGTATTCATACACGGTCTATATGCTGTATAGACCGTGTATGAGCTGGTAACATTTAAAGCCACTACCCATTATTGTATTCATACACGGTCTATATGCTGTATAGACCGTGTATGAACTGTTAACATGTAAAGCTACTACCCATTATTAGATTCATACACGGTCTATATGCTGTATAGACCGTGTATGAGCTGTTAACATTTAAAGCCACTACCCATTATTGTATTCATACACGGTCTATATGCTGTATAGACCGTGTATGAGCTGGTAACATGTAAAGCCACTACCCATTATTGTATTCATACACGGTCTATATTTTTATTTTTTTTTTATTTTTTATTATTGGTTTATTTGCATTCCTCTCGTGGCCCAAGGGCCAAATTACAAGAATGTTACAATAAAAACATTAAAAATACTAAACAGTTAAAATGAAAGAAAAACGAAAGTAATGGTCCAGCCAAAACAAAAAGAATAAAATTGCACATAAAGTAAGAACGGAATATACAAAGACGGATGGCACAGCCACAAAGGGTAAACATTTGGACAAAACACACTACAGACCCGGCAGCCACAATTATGAGTTTAACAACTTAATGTAGTGTGGAATCGGGCTTTTTTTGAATCGATCAGTCCTACAGGGTAACAATGAAATAGCTTGTGAGTTGCGCAAATTCCTGCCATGTGTTTTTTTCCTAGTTGGGGGCATGAGGTTTTCTGTTTGCCTGCAATAAGCCAATGACTGAGCAAATTTGTAGCAGTGGGCTTGCCTACGATCAGAAAGAGTTTCGATTCCACACTCATTGATTGCATCGTTATAAGAAGTGTAGTTTTTCCCAAGCATGATTTTGCAAGCTCTCTTTTGCACTTTCTCTAAAGTTTGAACCTGAGCTTTGGTGAGCGAAGAATTCCACACAACATCCCCGTACTCTAACAAGGGTCTAACATATCCTTTATAAACCACTGACAGTTCATCTTTGTTGAAACAAAATTTCTTAAGTGTGCGAAGCATATATAAACGAGAGTTAGTTTTTTTTTGCATATCATTAACCTGCTCATCCCATTTCAAGTCATTTTGAATCTTAATGCCTAACATTTTAGCGGAGGTCACAAACGTAAGTGGATTATTGTCAATAGTTAAAGCTGGTTGAGGGGGGTCTCTCTTGAAACAGACTTGAAGGGCTTGACACTTTGAAGGATTCAAAATTAAATTATTGTTTTTTGTCCAATCAACGAATCTGTCCAAATCTGCCTGAAGATTGCCTGTTTCAGGACACGAACGATTCTCAGCCAAAGTTAAATCGTCTACGTACTTCCAAACACTAACAAAGGCGTCTGATGCAGCGTCGTTAATAAAACATTGAAAACCCAAGGGACCGAATTTAGTACCTTGAGGAAGGCCACCATTTAAACCTTTAAAGTCAGACAAAGTTTGGTTGTATCTGACACACTGTTGTCTGTTGGAAATGAAATTGCAAATCCAAGGGATAATTGATTCCCTGACATCTAACTCCAAAAATTTTTTAATAAGGAGAGTGTGATCAATGAGGTCAAAAGCCTTCGAAAAATCTGTCAACACAACAGTGCCTGTATTGTTAGATGAATCAGCCCCCCTATGCAGAAAGTGCATCAGACTAACCAAATAGTGTGAAGTAGAAACTCCTTTCACATTACCATACTGATTAATATCAATTTTGTTTTGAACATCCTGAAGCACCCATTTAGCAACAAACTCTTCGCAAATTTTAGCAAACCCATCCGTCAGGGACACAGGCCTCAACCTATCAATATTTGCCGGATACTGTATGCTGTATAGACCGTGTATGAGCTGGTAACATTTAAAGCCACTACCCATTATTGTATTCATACACGGTCTATATGCTGTATAGACCGTGTATGAGCTGGTAACATGTAAAGCCACTACCCATTATTGTATTCATACACGGTCTATATGCTGTATAGACCGTGTATGAACTGTTAACATTTAAAGCCACTACCCATTATTGTATTCATACACGGTCTATATGCTGTATAGACCGTGTATGAGCTGTTAACATTTAAAGCCACTACCCATTATTGTATTCATACACGGTCTATATGCTGTATAGACCGTGTATGAGCTGTTAACATTTAAAGCCACTACCCATTATTGTATTCATACACGGTCTATATGCTGTATAGACCGTGTATGAGCTGGTAACATTTAAAGCCACTACCCATTATTGTATTCATACACGGTCTATATGCTGTATAGACCGTGTATGAGCTGGTAACATGTAAAGCCACTACCCATTATTGTATTCATACACGGTCTATATGCTGTATAGACCGTGTATGAGCTGGTAACATTTAAAGCCACTACCCATTATTGTATTCATACACGGTCTATATGCTGTATAGACCGTGTATGAGCTGGTAACATTTAAAGCCACTACCCATTATTGTATTCATACACGGTCTATATGCTGTATAGACCGTGTATGAACTGGTAACATGTAAAGCCACTATCCATTATTGTATTCATACACGGTCTATATGCTGTATAGACCGTGTATGAACTGGTAACATGTAAAGCCACTATCCATTATTGTATTCATACACGGTCTATATGCTGTATAGACCGTGTATGAACTGGTAACATGTAAAGCCACTATCCATTATTGTATTCATACACGGTCTATATGCTGTATAGACCGTGTATGAGCTGGTAACATTTAAAGCCACTACCCATTATTGTATTCATACACGGTCTATATGCTGTATAGACCGTGTATGAGCTGGTAACATTTAAAGCCACTACCCATTATTGTATTCATACACGGTCTATATGCTGTATAGACCGTGTATGAGCTGGTAACATTTAAAGCCACTACCCATTATTGTATTCATACACGGTCTATATGCTGTATAGACCGTGTATCAGCTGGTAACATTTAAAGCCACTACCCATTATTGTATTCATACACGGTCTATATGCTGTATAGACCGTGTATGAGCTGGTAACATTTAAAGCCACTACCCATTATTGTATTCATACACGGTCTATATGCTGTATAGACCGTGTATGAGCTGGTAACATTTAAAGCCACTACCCATTATTGTATTCATACACGGTCTATATGCTGTATAGACCGTGTATGAGCTGGTAACATTTAAAGCCACTACCCATTATTGTATTCATACACGGTCTATATGCTGTATAGACCGTGTATGAACTGGTAACATTTAAAGCCACTACCCATTATTGTATTCATACACGGTCTATATGCTGTATAGACCGTGTATGAACTGTTAACATTTAAAGCCACTACCCATTATTGTATTCATACACGGTCTATATGCTGTATAGACCGTGTATGAGCTGTTAACATTTAAAGCCACTACCCATTATTGTATTCATACACGGTCTATATGCTGTATAGACCGTGTATGAGCTGGTAACATTTAAAGCCACTACCCATTATTGTATTCATACACGGTCTATATGCTGTATAGACCGTGTATGAGCTGGTAACATTTAAAGCCACTACCCATTATTGTATTCATACACGGTCTATATGCTGTATAGACCGTGTATGAACTGGTAACATTTAAAGCCACTACCCATTATTGTATTCATACACGGTCTATATGCTGTATAGACCGTGTATGAACTGTTAACATTTAAAGCCACTACCCATTATTGTATTCATACACGGTCTATATGCTGTATAGACCGTGTATGAGCTGTTAACATTTAAAGCCACTACCCATTATTGTATTCATACACGGTCTATATGCTGTATAGACCGTGTATCAGCTGGTAACATTTAAAGCCACTACCCATTATTGTATTCATACACGGTCTATATGCTGTATAGACCGTGTATCAGCTGGTAACATTTAAAGCCACTATCCATTATTGTATTCATACACGGTCTATATGCTGTATAGACCGTGTATGAGCTGGTAACATTTAAAGCCACTATCCATTATTGTATTCATACACGGTCTATATGCTGTATAGACCGTGTATGAACTGTTAACATTTAAAGCCACTATCCATTATTGTATTCATACACGGTCTATATGCTGTATAGACCGTGTATCAGCTGTTAACATTTAAAGCCACTACCCATTATTGTATTCATACACGGTCTATATGCTGTATAGACCGTGTATCAGCTGGTAACATTTAAAGCCACTATCCATTATTGTATTCATACACGGTCTATATGCTGTATAGACCGTGTATGAACTGTTAACATTTAAAGCCACTACCCATTATTGTATTCATACACGGTCTATATGCTGTATAGACCGTGTATGAGCTGTTAACATTTAAAGCCACTACCCATTATTGTATTCATACACGGTCTATATGCTGTATAGACCGTGTATGAGCTGGTAACATTTAAAGCCACTACCCATTATTAGATTCCATACACGGTCTATATGCTGTATAGACCGTGTATGAGCGGGTAACCTTTAAAGCCACGACCCATTATTGTATTCATACACGGTCTATATGCTGTATAGACCGTGTATGAACTGTTAACATTTAAAGCCACTACCCATTATTGTATTCATACACGGTCTATATGCTGTATAGACCGTGTATGAACTGTTAACATTTAAAGCCACTACCCATTATTGTATTCATACACGGTCTATATGCTGTATAGACCGTGTATGAGCTGGTAACATTTAAAGCCACTACCCATTATTGTATTCATACACGGTCTATATGCTGTATAGACCGTGTATGAGCTGGTAACATTTAAAGCCACTATCCATTATTGTATTCATACACGGTCTATATGCTGTATAGACCGTGTATGAGCTGGTAACATTTAAAGCCACTACCCATTATTGTATTCATACACGGTCTATATGCTGTATAGACCGTGTATCAGCTGTTAACATTTAAAGCCACTACCCATTATTGTATTCATACACGGTCTATATGCTGTATAGACCGTGTATGAACTGGTAACATTTAAAGCCACTACCCATTATTGTATTCATACACGGTCTATATGCTGTATAGACCGTGTATCAGCTGTTAACATTTAAAGCCACTACCCATTATTGTATTCATACACGGTCTATATGCTGTATAGACCGTGTATGAGCTGGTAACATGTAAAGCCACTATCCATTATTGTATTCATACACGGTCTATATGCTGTATAGACCGTGTATCAGCTGGTAACATTTAAAGCCACTATCCATTATTGTATTCATACACGGTCTATATGCTGTATAGACCGTGTATCAGCTGGTAACATTTAAAGCCACTATCCATTATTGTATTCATACACGGTCTATATGCTGTATAGACCGTGTATGAGCTGGTAACATTTAAAGCCACTATCCATTATTGTATTCATACACGGTCTATATGCTGTATAGACCGTGTATGAACTGTTAACATTTAAAGCCACTACCCATTATTGTATTCATACACGGTCTATATGCTGTATAGACCGTGTATGAGCTGGTAACATTTAAAGCCACTACCCATTATTGTATTCATACACGGTCTATATGCTGTATAGACCGTGTATGAACTGTTAACATTTAAAGCCACTACCCATTATTGTATTCATACACGGTCTATATGCTGTATAGACCGTGTATGAACTGTTAACATTTAAAGCCACTACCCATTATTGTATTCATACACGGTCTATATGCTGTATAGACCGTGTATGAACTGGTAACATTTAAAGCCACTACCCATTATTGTATTCATACACGGTCTATATGCTGTATAGACCGTGTATGAGCTGTTAACATTTAAAGCCACTACCCATTATTGTATTCATACACGGTCTATATGCTGTATAGACCGTGTATGAACTGTTAACATTTAAAGTCACTACCATTATTAGTATTCATACACGGTCTATATGCTGTATAGACCGTGTATGAACTGTTAACATTTAAAGCCACTACCCATTATTGTATTCATACACGGTCTATATGCTGTATAGACCGTGTATGAGCTGGTAACATTTAAAGCCACTACCCATTATTGTATTCATACACGGTCTATATGCTGTATAGACCGTGTATCAGCTGGTAACATTTAAAGCCACTACCCATTATTGTATTCATACACGGTCTATATGCTGTATAGACCGTGTATGAGCTGGTAACATTTAAAGCCACTATCCATTATTGTATTCATACACGGTCTATATGCTGTATAGACCGTGTATGAGCTGGTAACATTTAAAGCCACTACCCATTATTGTATTCATACACGGTCTATATGCTGTATAGACCGTGTATGAGCTGTTAACATTTAAAGCCACTACCCATTATTGTATTCATACACGGTCTATATGCTGTATAGACCGTGTATGAGCTGGTAACATTTAAAGCCACTACCCATTATTGTATTCATACACGGTCTATATGCTGTATAGACCGTGTATGAGCTGTTAACATTTAAAGCCACTACCCATTATTGTATTCATACACGGTCTATATGCTGTATAGACCGTGTATGAGCTGTTAACATTTAAAGCCACTATCCATTATTGTATTCTTGAAAAACTAATACAGGATCACATAAAACGATAGTGTTTAAGTTGACGATGGTATCGGACATTCCTTGAAATATTTATGTATCGGGAGCTATCGTTTAATATTATTTCGTCAAAAGTTATTTCTGTCATTAGAAGAAATTCCACGTTGGAATGATTAGAAACAATCTGAAGGATTTTTTACTATCTTCTCGTTAACGACAGAACGAAATAAGATTAAACCTGTATACAGATCTCTTGAGCACTGTAAGTTATGCATTTACAAAAATGTTACTAAAATTGTGTACTGCCTTTAAAGAGAAGGTACAACAAATACCAGATTATTATCTCCCGACGCAAGAATTTCACCAATCCATATATAAATACCAGATTATCAAATTTCCGAATTATTAAAAATGATGTACATTCATTTTAAAGTTCTGTACCATGTGCCTTGTTTACACTTTGTGTTACCTTGAGTTTGTACATTTTGTACTTCTCCACATATTTTTTTTTATTATTATTTTTTTTTTTGCTGAGAAATTCCAATGAACGGTGCCGTCACTTAACAGCGTTAGTTGAGTGACTTCAACTGGATCACGACTTTCTATATTAACGCTACAAAGATAACAAAGAAGGTACATCATTCGGTGTGATAAAGTTTAATGCTGCTATATCGACCTTGATCAAGACACTTTACAATAAGTGCTTCTTTCCAACCAGGAGTAAATGGGTACTTTGTGAGGGATGATTTGATAGTTGTATTTGATTAGCCCTATGCGCCTATATTTTAACAATCGAGTTGTATTATATTCTTACCGGGGAGTGGTGATGGTTTCCGGACTTATTTATGAGCCTGATAAATTTGCTAGTTTAGGTTCTACACATTCTTTGTTTTCTTTTGTTCTATTTGTATCGGTTTGTTTTGGTTCGTTCTATGCTATTGTTTTGTTTTGTTCTATTGTATCGTTTTGTTTTGTTGTATAGTTTTTGTATCACCGAATGGTTCTGTGGTTTTCTTAACATGACGTCATTACTTTAAAATGAAGAAATGCAATTCAATGAAATATTTACATTAACCAGCGTACTTAACAATGCACTTACTTGTTGTAAAGAATGAGGTCTGGTTTAACAATCTAAACAGATGTATTCGCCTTCAAAATTAATGTTTCATGTGTATGGAATAAAAACGAAAGTAGAGCTGGTTTTAGCAGTCTCTGGGAAAAAAAACATCTCGGAGACACGGATTCGTCACATGACGTCAGCTACAGATAACAGAATACAGTGAATAGGATTTATGTTTCAATGCCCAATGTAATGTGAAGACCACATGTGTAGTTATTAACACGCCATTTTTTGTAGTGTTTCTCCTCTTTAATTTACGACAAAACTTTGGGATTTGGTGACGTAAATTCATTTCAACCGTCAAGAGTTATTAGGAAATATATCAAGCAATTAACTTGTGAAAATTGCATTGCAATGTGTGCTCTTTTTTAAGAAAACAACGAAATTGCCTTCCGGTTACTTTATGTAAATTTGACATAAGAATTCATGTTTTCAGTAAGATGAAAGCGCTTTAGACTAGAATTTATCAGGATGATTGATACGTGCACCAACTTAACATCAACTAAGCTTCTAAAACATAATTTCTTAACCCTCCTACTACTACAAGGGTCAAAATCAGTCAAAATGTTGATATACTTGCCAAGGTATATCTTGTGCACTTAAAAGTCAAACCTTACGTGTAGTTAGTACATTTACATGTCAAAATGAGTCGACTGTTTTTGACTGGTAAAAGCATTGTCTGGTATTGTTCAGGGTGGTCAAAATGACAGTAAAAACCTGTCAAAAAATGCCCCTGTTTGCACATTTTGGGTCAATAGTCAAAACAGGCAGTTGACTGATTTTGACCTCTGTAGCAACTTTCCACTAAAGTGCAGCTCTAGTAGGAGGGAATATTGTAATAGCAAAAGTTGTACATTCCGTTAAATATTACACATGTATTGTTGGTACAGAATTCAATGTATATTGTATTTACTTACAAGTCGTAGCCAAAAGCTTGTTGTGATGTATTGCTGTCTCTCATTCTGCAACAAAACAACATAAAACATCAGCATGTACAAATACAAGGACAACACTTTTATGGCGTAATTTTACACGAAAGCACAATTTCTCTTCAGGGAAACATGTCTTTCTGGCTAGTGATTATACAATGACGTGGGTATCTTCTTTACGGGGATCGAAGGAAAAACTTTAAATGTTGATCACTGTATATATGGCATTCAATTATTCACTGATTGGATTCATTTTACAAACGTGTCAAGTTTTTGTGGTGTTACGTGAGGTGGATAGGGATTTACCCTACGTGACTTTATAAATAAATGAAATAAAATAATACTAATAATAATATAGTCGACTCGTTAATAGGAGCATGGTAACAATGAGATTCTGTTTTCGAAGAGAATTGTTCTTGGTCACGAACTATCTGTGCATGATTTTAGTGTCAACATTTGGTTTGGACGAGGTCGAAATTGCGAGATTCCTGATTCGACAAGGTCTTTTGCCAGCCGCCTTGGGAGAAAATGCAGTTTGTTGCCTATATTTTTAGTCACCAACAACTTATTGCCAGCAAGTCAGTGTTTCAAAATGTGTTTCATTATCTGTTGTTTCAACTTGCCGAAATATTTCGGTCATTTTGAGGTGCTAATTGGGTGCCGTAATCCGGCACTGTCAGTCCCCCATCGGCATCCAGCCTGAGTCGTAATAGGCAAGCAATAGCAATCACCACTACGGGGTCTTGAGCGAAAAATAATAACAATAATAATTACTAAACTTACCATATCAATAATTTGTCGTAAGGCTGCTGCTACAGTTAGAGTAACAACGTCACTGGCATTTTTGACTGGTCTGACTTCAGGATTGTACTGTTGATTTACAAACAAATCTCCATACAGGCGATCTTCGAGCGATGGTGATGCTTGCAGACCTGCGTATGCTGTGAAGAAACAACAAGGGGCGCGTTTTGGCGAACATGGTCAGAAACTTGTTTTATAACATTTTTATATAAATAAACAAATACCTGTACAACAGTTCGTATATGGAGTACCATGGTCGAGCAGTTTAGGATTTGTGTTCTGATGGTTGAGGCGTCAGAATGTGGGTTCGAATCCCAGGCGCGACCGGGGTGTTTGTGTCCTTGAGCAAGACACTTTATCATAATTGCTTTTCTCTACCCAGGGGTAAATGTGAACCTGTGAGGGCAGAGTTGGTTGTTGAGTTTGATTAGCCCTATATGCGCTGAAATGGCAGCAATTGATCTGTATACTCACCAGGGAGCTCAGACGGTTTTCAGGAATGATTTATGCGCCTGATGAGCATGGGTAATAATGTAATGCGCCTTAAGCACCAGTGTGGTGGATACGTGCGCCATGTAAGTCGTCGTCGTCGTCATTAATTAAAGGGTAGGGCTCTTAAAACAGTTTCCATTGCTTTCTTTGGACTGTGGGAGCACATATTACATATATACTGCTCCTCCATAATTATATCCTCTGATTACCGGTCAATTAACATAAAACTTGTTAGGGATGTTCACTTGAACTAGATCTATCAAATGAATCAAAATAAATTCTACATTGAGACGCTGCATTAATAGTTTTTGAAATTAAATTCCACAGTGTACTGTGCTCCTTAAAACAAATCTGTAGGTCATGTTATACTTGGCACATAAATGCTTTTTTAAATGACGTCAGATAAGAAAAAATAGCGAAATATTTGGATAATTATTAGACCATGGGATGAACAGTGCAATTGTTTCCAATCGTGATACCCCCTTTTGGACCTCGAAATTTTGATGTATAATTGAGGAAATATATATAAAAATGTCAAAACACGAAGTTGAACATTATCTCTAAATCTATTTGAATTTGACGACAATTTCATGATTAGAAAGCTCTGAAATATACGCAATACGTCATCGTTGAGACCCGGAATCCACCAATAAAATTCCGTGTTGATCTGCCTCATTCATATAATCTGAAAATAATGTGTGGTAAATACAAGCAAACATGGCGGCCTCCACAGAGCCCAGTTTTTGCTGCATGCATGTTTATAAAGACGAAACTGGCAATATAACAACGCCGACCGTTCAAAATGTAAAATCAAACTTTTGTTATGTTTTAGAATATCATTCAGATGGATTTGCTGTAAATAAATCTTACAATAACTTGTAAAGAATAAAGACTTTGCATTAATTTACCTAGATCAGGACTAGGCATTTTTATTTTTTTTTTGGGGGGGGCCTCATAGTGCTCCCCTCTGTATGTTCCAAAGTCCTCGGCCGATTTTTATGAAACTTGGTAAGAATGTTCCTTGTAGCAAAACCTACATGGCAACGTAAAATAATTTCCAAAAGTCACCACTAGGTGTTTTTAAGTGTTTTGCCCCAAAAGCGTATTTGTATCATATTTTCTGTATTCTTTGGCCAAATTTCATAAAACTTGAAAAAAAAAAAAAAAAAAAAAAAAATCAGATTTCCCCTGGGGTCCCCTGGTTGTAATCCATTATTTCCCCAATTTGAGGCGAAAAAACCCCCGCTAATATACGTTTTTGTCATTTGAAAATCAAAATGGCTGTCGGCTTTTTGGGGCCTGGAATGCACGTCTGAGGATTAAGTGACATTTCTATATCCTTCCTTGGCATGAAAAATAAGAAACTTCCATTGAGAAAACTCAATATGTTTTACCCCAACATTACAGAATAAAAAGACAAAATCCAAGATGGCCGCCGGCTGTGGTGGCCATTTTGAATTCCCATAATGCATCTTATATACTTATGTGACAAATAACCATCACATTTCTTTAACAAAAATTAAAAATAGTGAAACTCGGCACCTCGAAATCTAGACGAAACCGATTATGTTTTCTTCAAGAATACATAACTAACTAGCCACTTGTGACTGTGTCTTATGTACTTCCAAATGCTTTTTATGCTGTTTTTTATACAGAGGGTTAAATAAAATACCTACCTAACTGGTTGTTTACTACGCAACAGACTCAGAACGTGTCTATGAACATGTCATTAAGTTAAAAAGGATTAGGCGAACCACTGGCTGTGCTCACGGGGGCTTTGAATTGTTGTGGCTCATTAATCTCTTGCCAAGATGTCAATGGTAAGATGATCTAATGCACGAGTTCCCTTTGTTGAATGATAAAAGGGGGATTTTTCATCTCCTTGCATTGGAACCCCTGACCTTCAATAGACATATTATGATTTGCAAGCTGATTATAGGGGCGCAATGAAAACTATGTTTTAGCTCAACATTACATAATAAAAAGACAAAGTCCAAGATGGCCACCGGCTGTGGTGGCCATTTTGAATTCCCGTAACGCATCAGATATGATAATGTGACAAATGCCAATCACATTTCTTTAACAAATATTGTTTAAAAATTGAAGAAAAAAAATGCAAAGAATACACTTAGGGGCATATTGTGCGCCGCCTCGCCCCCCTCATAGGGTTAATCAATCTTAAAGTAATCATAATTAATATCTTTAAAATGTGCAATTTTACGACTTGGCAACAATAATAATTAGATTCAGCACCATTGAAACCCCCTATGGTCACAATTTTATGTGGTCCTGTGATGGGGATCACGAAATTTTTTAAATAGGCCTCATTTTTAATTTCATCCCATGGTCTATATGTAGGTCCTCCCAAAACAATAAATGAGATTTTGGCCCAAACTTAATACACTGATGGGCAAAAACTGCATTGGTAAAACAAAATTAACTGGTCCCTATATAAATGATTTTGATACGAGTTCCCAACGATTAGTCAGGAAAAATCAATCAATTTGAGTGTTATCGGTGGAAGCGTATGAGGGATACAATAATTGTCACATGTTTAGAGTTATTGATTTGGAAACTCAACAGCTGAAACAGAACACAAGGACCGGGTTTGTCACTGACCGAAGGACGAGTTTTCACTGACTGAACTCTTAAAGGGTAGGTACAACATTGGTCATATCATATTAACGAGGTTATCTCAAACGCTTTCAGGTCAACTCGTACCTTCGCCAACTCGTACCTTCGCCAACTCGTACCTGCACTATAGTCAACTCGTACCTTCACTCGCACCATGATTATAGTCAACTCGTATAGTCAACGCTACAGTTAAATCATCTCGTACATGGTGTCATCAAAATTTGGACGGCCGATAGGCTTCCCTTTTACGAATGTTTTAATAATTGCGCAGTATCGCATTTTCAAAATGAAGGGTTTCTTTTCAATCGCTCTGTATTGGTATTAATTTTTAAATGTGTTGCACAATAAAATAATGTTTTTATGTTTTTTATTTTGTACAAATCTTCCTTTGAATTTTTTGTTGCAAATATTTTTTTATTCCAATATTTTTCATGTTTTAAGGGTTTCTGTTCAATTATTAATTTTTAAATGTGTTGCACAATAAAATAATGTTTTTATGTTTTTTATTTTGTACAAATCTTCCTTTGAATATTTTTTATTCCAATATTTTTCATGTTTTAAGGGTTTCTTTTCAATTGCGTAATTTTTCAATCGGAAATTTTTTATATGTGTTGCACAATAAAAGAATCTCTCTAGTAGATGTGGTGGCCCTGAAGGGCCGTTGGGTTTAAATGGATGAGGTGACTTCGGTGAAGCAGCTAAACTGGACCGTTGATGGTGGCTAATTATGACGCCATTATTGAAAATGAGGCATCCAGTGTGGTCGTGATTGACATCGGCAACATCACAAAAATAAAACACTAATAAAACACTAATGATTAATGTTGGTGGTTTTGCTTTGTTTGGCTTTATTTGTTTCAAAAACTTTTTATGGACTTTTTGATAATGACATTTTGATAATGACCATCCGTAACTTAAGTACGCCCTCTGTTGTCAAGTGGAAGTCATGTGACCTCATCTTGGAAGTAGCTCCCGGCCCCTTTCACGAACGTAAAACTTGTTGGCGAAGGTACGAGTTGACTTAACAGAAGGTACAAGTTGGCGAAGGTACGAGTTGACTTAACAGAAGGTACGAGTTGGCGAAGGTACGAGTTGACATGTTTCCTCTCAAACGCTATAATTGGTGTTAAACTGGTACAAGAGAGAAATAATTGTTCATATTTATTCTTACGTTGAATTTTGGATCCTGGAGATGAAACCTGTTGGAAAAATTGTTTTCCTTATACGTATTTTACTAAAATGGTTGCACCTCAGACATACACAAAGTTTCATATAAAACTGTGATCATCATATATTTTTCAACATTACTAATAATTGTGTATAATATTGGCTTTGCAGCTAATAATATTATAGGCTTTTTGAAACTTACCCTTCACGCAAAACGATATAACCACACTAACATGAAGAAAGGCAATGAGACGTCAAAATCCATTTTAGACAGCAACGCGGCCTTCATGTGATCTCAACTAGTAGTAAAATGTGCTCTGAACAAGTGAGAGAAAGGTTAAATAAATGAGTTCCTTGAAAGTAGAAGCACACGCACAGGGCAGAATAAGTTTGCAATTGTTTACGTCTGTTATGACAATCCTATTTCACATGGATGCCATTCCGATCCACTAAAATTTCCAATTCTTCTCCAACCTGTAGTACATACAATTAATTTTGGTGTGTCGTTTTTACCCGCAACTGTTGAAAACCTTGGAAGATATTATTTGAATAAATTTAATTAAGGACAGGTTATGTAATCTGTCTTTTTAACGTGTGGTGGTCCTGAGAAAAGCTGCTTGGGAAATTCTTGCTCCAAACGCTGCAAACCCAAGAGGTCTTGCTTGATGATGGATCTCGCTTCCACTTCTGGGTATACTTATACCCACATGTACTTCCAAACGCTGCAAACCCAAGTGGTCTTGCTTGATGATGGATCTCGCTTCCACTTCTGGGTATACTTATACCCACATGTACTTCCAAATGCTGTTTTTTTTATACAGTAGAGATTCAAAATACTTACCTAACTGTAGTTGTTTACTACGCAACAGACTCAAAACATGTCTAGTGAACATGTCATTAAGTTAAAAAAGGATTAGGCTAACCACTGGCCGGTGCATGCTCACTGGGGCTTTAAATTGTTGTGGCTCATTCATCTCTCGCAAATATGTCAATGTAATTAAGATGTTCCAATGATAAAAGGGGAATTTTCAATGTGGAGACTGACCACGCCAGACCTATTATTATTCATCAAACCATAGAGAAAGGATCCTTTCTCTATGATCAAACCTATTATTATTTGCATGCTCATTATAGGGGCGCGATGAAACGATGATACGTCAGAAATCATTTTGGTGAAAGAACGAGTGGGCTGCAAACTGATGGCGTCATTATGTTAGAAAATATGCCTAGCCTTTCCCCACTTAGCATGCTCGTCAGGGGCTTAGAAATGGGCTTCATAAAGGTTTTTAATTCAGCGGCAAATTCGAGTGGCATGGTAGTCTCGTGGTTAGAACGATCGCCTTTCATATAGGTGGTACTATATGATTGACACCAGGTTTTGTCAATATTGTTATACACTGTTTTAATAATGTTTTATATTAATCTTGTTTAACTATAACAGAAGCATGCTGAAGCAAAAGCTTTCTGTATGTAGTAATTCACGGCTGTTAAGGTTTTTTTAAAGAAAAATAAATAAGTCCAAAATTTATTTTTAGATTACGAATGCATGGTAAGTGGACGAAGTGCCGTATGCTGCAGAAAAAATCGCCGGGGCACGCTGTTTTGTCTTTGCGCTGCGCACTCGATCAAGATTTAATCCAATCGCTAATTCATGGTATTCTCTTAATGTAAAAGTGCTATGGCGAACAAGTCTTTTTGGAGTGTAAAACCCACTCTGATTCGAGTGCAACTGAATACAGTAACAGGCTACCAATTCACTCTTTATACACTACCAATTTTACTCCACTCCAAAAAGACTTGTCCGCCATATAGCTTTTTGAAAGAGTGGTTTCATTATTTTACATAACGAGAGTAGTAGGCCTAATATGCTTCTGTTATTTGCTGAAATCATGACCTTGTCATGTGTGAAACACAAAGGCTACACGACACTTCAGCCATACATTCATCAAATCTAGAATCTTATTATGACGTCATTATGTTGATAACTATTTCCTAACTGAACTAACTTTTAGTCAAGGCCCACGCGGCAACCCAGAATACCTCCAGAACAACACATGAAAAAAAGACCACACCCGCGAGTGGCAATGTCGCGAGGGCATTTACCAGTCCATTCTGTGATCTTATATTTCTCCCATGATTTGGCAGAGAAAGGTTCATACATAATGTATTACGTAACTAATCTGTTATGGTTATCACTTTTTAAACTATAGACGAACCCAACATTTTGCTTCCAGTGATTGGTTTAAATAAATTCGCGGACAAATTATTAATTTTACTGGAGGTTTATGAATAATTCAGTAGTAGCGTCCTCGGAACGGACTGGTAAAATTAAAGGTGTATAATGTAAAATGCTCTGTACATGTACCGAATTTAAAACGAACTCTGTGTTTCCACCGATTTTGAGCAATTAATAAAAAAAAGTAATCTACGTTTCTTCGACATTCCTCTACGTCCGTGTTCTGTCATAATACAAAAGCTTATTTTCTAACAAAAATACCCAAAAATACATTTCTGCAAAAACACATTTCTGCAAAATGTTTTACTTCGACGGCTGTTATATGTTTTCGTATACATAGGAAACTTTGAATGTTGCTGCATCCCTTGACCATGACCCCATTGTGCGACAAAATAATTTTGTTTTCTGCCACTCGACTACGAATTAAAAGCCTTAATGACTGGCGGGATTAATGCAACGAAATTCTCGTCTCGCAAGTTTCTCCTGAATACATCAATCTGTAGATTTTTTTGGCAATAATCCCCGTCCACACTAAAACACTCGCACTCGTCAAGTCTTGCACAGGTATATTTATATGAAATATAATTCCACTGCATAGTGTGGAGGTACAGCCAGCGCGATACATTCACAACACGTCTGGGCTCAAGACAAAGCCGTGCTTGTAGTCAAGTTCAACTTCCCTTTTTAACTCTACCACTCTGATTATAAATAAATAACATTGCTTTCACCATAATCGATCGATGTGGAAATGTAGTGTGGGATGATCAAGTTCTGTAAGAGCAGCCTTTTACCATAGTGGAAGGGTTTCACTCGCAAATGATTTTGTTCACCCCAAATGTAGATAAGACCCGCATAACCCTGGAAAGCTTGACCAACAAAAGGTGTCGAGTATAACGTGATTGGTCAATCTGAGCTGTTTAATTGACAGACCGATAAGTGTAATACAAATAAGGTAATCTATTTTGTCTGCTACAGTTTCCCTCATTCAAGTTAACTAACTGAGGCACAACATTATGAGTTATCATAACAGCTACGTACTCTGATTTATACGTTATAATGATCATGACTTGAATGGTAGGTGTGTATTATTGTATGCTTGATATGCAGAGTTTTGCAACATGTTCATTGGGATTTATGGGCAAAGCAATAATTCAAAACATTGCCCTTAAAATTTTCATAACGTTTGCTACCAACCCTGGAGTAATCCTAGTTCAAATAAATACAGTCATTGTATTGGACAAATTATAATGTTGACACATCACAGCATAATGCACACAATACGCGACGTTGTACAATAAAAAAATACATGAACTCGATGGCAGCAATAGGTATCCGTAGATTATCGTGAACCATGACCTCATTGAACAACGAAAATAGACTGAGGGTTTTTCCAGCAAATGAGAAACACACAGGCTACTGCTTCACAGAACACATATCAATCCATGCAAAACACTTGTCGCGTTCCCGAATAATTATACCTCCGTTTGGTTACCGTTTCTTGTCGTCAATTATAGGCCTATCACGACTTGGTGGATATGAGTTAGAACACTGTTGTGGATATTTACAGAATAATTCTTAATGGTAAGTATGATGTACAGGAGGAGAGAAAGGTTCGTGAATACATGAACTGCAAAAATAATAATATTAATAATATTAATATGCACTCCATTATGGGAGTTATGAAATTAGTATAGCACGTAGGGAAGACAACGTGACAAAATAATAGGCCTAGGGCCTATACTAGAAATTAGTTCCATTCAATCGCTGCTGACATAAATGTTACTACGTATGATAATGATGTCTTGCAGTGGCAGATCTAGGCCATTTGGAAAGAGAGGGGGGTACAGACCTTAATTTAGGCCGCATGTTTAGGAAACTTGGGAAAAATTGGTAAATGGTTTAGTTGTTGGTGTTGTCTACCTGGCCTGGGGCATGAGGCGGGGTATGATGGTCCCCTTGATCTCCCATGACAAATCTCCTGAACCCTGCAACCGATCCCACTTTTTTCTTCTTCACGTTCCATGTCTTTCGACGTTGGATGACACAGTAGCCCACCACTTTTTCCTGTCCAATGCTCTTCTTACTGCACATTCATACAGCATTCCGGTCCATTCTTTGATGTTGTTATACCAGTTAGCCCTTGGACGACATCTGTTTCTTTTTCCGTCAACATATCCTTCCAATAATGTTCTGTAGATGTTATTTTGCCTCATTCAAAATATTTTGCCTCGTTCAAAATATCTTAGTTTTCCTTCTCTGAGGATGTTGATCAGTTTTCGTTTTTCGTTAATTAATTCCTTGAAGCACTTCCACGTTTGTTATTTTTTCGGTCCATGACAGTTTCAAAATCTTTCTGTATGACCACATCTCAAATGCTTCAATACGTTTTTCAAGTATTGGTGTTACAGTCCATGTCTCTACTCCATAATATAAGGTACTCCAGACATAGCATTTTAACATTCTTTTTCTTGTTTCAAGATTGATGTTCTTATTTGTTAAAGTTGACTTCATCTTGTTAAAAGTTCCCACTTTTTTAGTTGATGCCTTTTCTTACTTTTCCTCAGGGTCCATCTGATCTTAATTACCAAGGGGGAAACCTAGGTTGCAGTTTCAACCATTTATTGGCCCCTACACACAATCGGTATTCTCGAAAAACATAAACAAACACAGATATAGGTCTTATGTAACATGCTTGGTGTAAAGTTGACGATGGTACCAAACCTAACTCTCTTGACATTTTGTTTGTATCTGAGGTGCAAGTATGTGCAATACATTTTTTTTCAAATTAAATTGAGTCATTAATTCCCAACTTGAATATTCTGAATGCATGTTCACTATATTCTCGTTAACAAGGCAATGAAATATGATGAATCTTTCACATTTGTTTATTTGTACACGTCTCTTGATTTACATGAAGTAATGATGCATTTAATGATGTGTTTACTGGTATTAACCCTTTATAGTAAAATCTGTAATCCATTGGTATGTGTGCTGTCACAGCCATTGTTGGTAATGTTGTTCAGAAAACTTGATCAGTGAAGATTTTTACCCAAACCTTTAACAATAAATACAGACATAATCGCATCATAGTACTATTTATGTTGTAAATTCATATATTGGGCTATAAACTTTCATAAATCATAACAACAAACCATGAAAATGGCCAAACAAAAAAGTCAGATTATGCAGTTTGCAGCTAGTATTTACAAATTAATATAAAGTGGAAAGTCAATGGACCTGTTCAAAATAAACGGTTGCAATCCTTGATACTCCCACATCTTTGATTTGGGTATGAGAGAGGTTCTACAAATAGCTAAGAAAAGTCAGACGATTTGAACATGATCGGTCGAAGCGTTCTGGGGATATAAAAAATATCATCAATCATGCGCGCCCATTGTGCACCTCCATCCCAGACCTGCTTGGGTTAATTCTACCATATAAAATACTGGCTTTTAGACTCTTAGTAAATTTTAACTTCCGCTATTCAGTATGAAAACACATACAACAGTAAAATACAAATACAGCATTTTGGATCTGCAAAACATAGTTTGAGGATAAACATGAAAGTGACCCACAACGATACATTATGATAAGTCAATAATGATCGCCAATTCTGGAAAATGCCATATCTCAGTGTTAATCCTTGTACATGTTTATTGTTGATTTTAAGCATCTTACTAAATTTCCAAATATTCCAATACAAAATCGGTTAAATTCGGCAGATTGGTTCTTCACATTTAATTTGTTTATTTTCCTATACAACTTAACATTTTACTTATTATTATATAACAGGTCAGTGGTTATTAAGCGACATGGCTGAAGCAGCACCCCTATCTGAGCAGACATGCAAGATTAGTCATATACACATTGAATGCCCAATCTGCTGCACTCGTTTTACTGATCCGAAAATTCTGGACTGTCTTCACTGCTACTGCTTGAATTGCATTGAAGAACTTGTTGAAAAACAGGATCCGAAGACAGATAATATTGTTTGCCCAGTTTGCAGGCAGGAGACAGCAGTTCCAGATAAAGGTTTGTCAAGTCTAGCAAACTGTTTTTTCTTGAGTTCTCTTGTCGATGAGGTTAACAGACAGGAACAGTGCCAAGGAGATACAGCATTACCCACAACGACTTGTGAAGGATGTGTCAAAGGATTGGAAGCCATCTCACAGTGTCTAGAATGCAACGCAAAATTGTGCCAAGCATGCCTAGAAACACATGGGCGATTACAATTTACCAAAACTCATCGAATTGTCACAGCATGCGAAGCCCCGTCAAAAGATAGCTCTCCAAAAGTTACCAGAAAAACTGAATCTCAAACATGCAGGAAGCACACAAACCAGGAATTGTGTTTTTATTGTGACACGTGTCAGGTGCTGGCCTGCGGGAAATGTGTCGCGTTTGATCACCGGACAGCAGAACACGAGTTAAGTGAAATCGCTGATTGTGTTCAATCATACCGTAAAGACGTTGAAGAGATTTGCCAAAAGTTTGAAGAGAGCAAAAAACAATTTAAAGCCGTCACTGACTCGGTGAGGCATTCAAGAAACAGATTGCGTTTGATGGTGGCCCGAGCTTGTCGTGATATTTCGGCTAAGGAGGAACAGGAGATTGCTAAAATCAAAAATAAATCTCAACTCCTTCAAGATAAAGTCAAACAGATCGGTCAAGAAAGAGGTGCTATATATGAGAAAGTACTGAACAACAACCGTGACAAGATGAACCGAGCAGATCAAATCATAGCTTCAATCAATGATTTAATGCAACAAGCTGACGATTTCGAGCTATTGGACCTCAAGCCAAAGGTTATGCATAACTTAGAATTACACAAGGATCTTCAGTTTGAATCGGCGCAGCATAGCCAGTCATTCGTCGGGTTCAAATGTTATGATGTCGTTCATGATGCAGATCTCGGTGAAATACTACATGAAGAAAAATGGCAGCTGAAGACAGAGTTTGGCAAGGAAGGAGAGGGTGACGGAGAATTCAAGTTAGCCACGGAAGTTGCATGTTTCAGCAATGGAGACATTGTCGTAGTAGATATAACAAGCAAGCGATTATCAACATTCACCTCAACTGGATGTTATAAAACTACAGGCGTTCAAAGTGAGACAGAGGAAGGTAAACTGAAATCACCGTGTGGTGTTGCAGTGACCAGTGATGACATGCTTCTGGTTACTGATGGACAGAATGTGAAGGTGTATGACAATAATCTGAAATTCATTCGTCAGTTCAGACCCTCACAAGATGACACAGAGGGACATTCAAAGAGTGCACTGTTTGGTATTGCTGTAGACAAGAATAATCGGGTAGCAGTTGCTGACAGTGGAAGAAATGTGTTATGTCTCCATCATCAGGATGGATCTTTGATTACATCTATATCACATGACATGATTCGTGATTTCACGTATATGGCTATAAGCAGCAATAAGCATATGATCTTTAATCATTTCGAGGATAGGAAATTTATTTGTGTGGATTTATTTGTGTGGATTTAATGGGTAATGAAGTGTTTAATATCAGCACTTCCATCGACGGGAAACCAGTGAATCCCAGCGGTGTGTGCTGCGACGATGCTGGGGACATCTATGTTTCTGTTCATTGCGGTACATATGGAAATAGTGAGATACATCATTATGATGCACAGGGAGTACACATCGGCCGTGTAGCTCATGGATTGTATAATCCTTTAGGCATGACATTTACTCCTGCAGGTGACCTTGTGATTGCTGAAATACACTCCGTCAAGATCTTTCATCGAGTATGAGTACTGTGACCTGGGGTCCAATCGATAAACTTGTGAAATTCAGCTGCTTGTTAATTTACAGTCAGACTGGTACACGGCCAACACTTAAACTTGAAAGTTATATTTAAAACAAATCATCTGTACAGATGTCAACATTTGGTGGTATAGATATATGTTTAATGGAAATACATTAAACCCAGTTTTTTGCTATCATTAATTTTAAGATCTGAACAACATCTCAACAAAATCAACATTGAGCACATTAGCATACCGGCTCATCTTTTATATCCCGTCTTCTAAATTTATGAACGACACTAATATGACACTTTGTAAACTGCATCTCCAATGTCAAAAAGTCCTCATACCTTCATGAATAAGAATTACTTGACGGAACTTAAACCACAAACGTCACGCACGGCAGAATATTGCCAAGACGACAGCAAAATCATGACATTTTCAGTTATGCTATAATTTATCTTTTTGCTTTATATTGGAGACAATTTATCCTTCTTTATGGTGAATCATTCATTTAAATCATTATATACACAGAACTGTCGATTTTCAATAAAACGTTGTCACTTAGGCTAGCTTTACTGTCTAATTTCATTTTTACGGAACATTTTTAATACTACACGATCCCTGAATAAACACAAGTCTGCATTCCCTGGACTGATTATTTTCGATTGAACGGTAAAATAAAGACAGAAGACTATCCCTGAATTGATGTTAAATCATGCCGATTGGTCATTGTTAACAGCTGTCGATTGGAGTTGAAACATTTTTAACCAATCAGATTTAGTGTTAGAAAATGTGTTGAAACCTATGATAAAACCAGCGTAAGATACGATCAATGCCTTGCTCAATGGGACCTTAATGGTCATCCAAGAAGCAACCGAATGTTTTATTAACGCATTTGTTACGTCTTGTTATTAATAACTTTCTCCTGTTTGGATTACTCAATATTCAAACTAAAAGGCTCAACCGTCTTTAACATATTGCAGCACGTATCATCACCCGAAAAGGTCCACTGAACACATCACATCTATTCTCACACAGTTTAACTGGCTTTCTGTCGAGCAAACGATCATTTTTAAAATTCTTCTTCTCACCTTTCGATTCATCATTTACCCAGCGCCTCCAAATCTCACCAAGCTTCTCAACCAAAACGGGAATGTATGCGTTCCAAAAACAAACTCACTCTCTCTGAATAATCTACCAGCAGATCATGGGGAGATCTTTTTCGTCAGTTGCACCATCTCAATGTAATATTAAATTACCACTCACATCCAAAACTTGTACTTCTCTCACATCATTCAAGACCCACCTCCCACTCTTTAATTGCTCTGATGTGACTATGTGCCTTGAGCATATATTTGTAGTGGATTTTGGAGTAATATACGGTAGGTCTCCATTAGCATTGCATCGAATACTTAGGAACCACCTTTTCTGTGTACAAATTCAGTGATTAAGTAAGTAAGACTAATTGCAGTGACACCATGTGAAATTCTCTATTGAGTAGTAATTAGTTCTGAAAAGAACAGGAGGAACTGAAGAGTTGTAACCTCCAGTTCTTTTCAGAACTAATAGAGAATTTCACATAGTATAACCGCAAATAGTCTTACTTAATGCTCTTATCCTCTTCACCATGCAAAGAGACAAGTTTTACCTAAATTCAGTGATTACCGAATAAGCTTGAATCGGATCATTGAACATTGGCCTTTTGGATCGACGCTGTGTATATAGACAATGCAACAGCCGATGTTTACATTAAATGGAATTAGTCATTGGTCATTACCAGATTATCAAATGTTTTATCTAAACAATTTATTAGTGTAAAGCTTGTACACGTTTCAATCATCCCAAGGAATTTATTTTCAGGGGAAGATATCTTCCCCACGTTCGGTGATTATTCGCGCGACCACCCCTCCCCTTTTCTAGGGGATTTTGAAGATGTTCAAGTATTTTTAGTACTGGCGTTGAAGTCAGTCGGCATTTTGCCTTCCACACAAAAGTATTACCTCACCTATATTATAATTTCATACAATTTCAACGAAGTAACATTTAATATAATTACATAGTAATGTTTTACCTAACACGTGTTTAGTATTTTATTCTATAGTGCATCTACAACAGGGTAGGATTTTACACAACCTGTGTAATTAAAATTGTACGCGACGCTGTACATGAAGAACACTGTTGTTGAAGTCACGAACTTTATGGCATAAATAGGCATCCGTAGATGATCCGCGATGGCAGCCGCTGTTACCATGAACCATGAACTTCTCATTGTGCGACGAAAATAGCATTTTGGTTTTTCCACTCTGAGAAACACCTATTTTGTTTCAACCGTTAACTACATGACAGACCTGCTACACGTCGCGTTTGCGTTAATTATACCTTGCCTTTTACAGTTTCTGTCAAGTATATGTACTGTATGTATCCAGTAGTGGGTGAAACTTACTGGACACGAGATACATAGGACACTTCGAGAATATTTCATATTGGTAGGTATAATACATTGAATATAAACCATCGTGCTTTAAACATAACTTTGCACCCACCGTGATAGTAATGATTATAGAAGGAAAAAGTGTAACACTGTACAAAGTAGGCGTACTTTATTTTAGTAGAATTAGTTTCATATATTTGATATGTCTTCCAGTGACAGATAGACCCGACGGGAGGAGGTGGACGCACGCTCCTCAAAGTTTGATAGCTTCATTAAGGGCATAAAACCTGGGAGCGAGATTAGACGAGCCCTTGCATGGAATGCTTTGCACGGTATGAGGAAAGTGTGGAAATCGGGGCTGAGAGATGACCTGAAACGACGGCTTTTTGTAGCAACAGATTTTTAACCAATCAGATCTAGAGTTAGAAAATGCGTTGAAACCTATGATAAAACCAGCGTAAGGTGCTAAATGGAAACTTAATGGTCAATGTACAGCAATTTGCTTTATTAAGTTCTGTTTTGGTTTATTAAGTTCAAAAAAAGGGCCCAAGAAATTCAAAGGTTCCCTCACGTCAGACTTATCCGGAAATATGTCATCCAAGAAGCAACCAGATGTTTTATTAACGCATTTGTTACGTCTTAACTTTCTCCTGTTTGGATTACTCAATATTCAAACTAAAAACTCCTCGTCTTTAACATTTAATT
>CM055829.1:10108060-10123296 GCA_029582265.1 Zoroaster sp. YZ-2022 | reverse complement strand
AAGTGGCAGTCAGATACAAAATTCTACCCGAAACTTGTTGTGATTTGTGTCAGGATTCCTGTCATCACGACTGTCTTATTCAATGGCAGTTCTAACAAATGTATCAAGTTAATCAAAATCAAAAATCAATATCGGTTTGATCATTGCTATACATTTTTTTTCTCGGTACTCATTTTATGAATCAAACATCATACAACTATTTTGTTACAAAATGTTGACATTTTAAATATTTTTATATGACTTCAAAATGCACACAGGATATAGGATAACAATTTGTACATTTTAACTTATATGACGAATAAATAAATGAATGAAATACTCACAGTCCAGTCAGTCAATTGTTGAGTAGGTCAACAGTTGACTTGGTCTAATTTCGAAGGTCGAGTTGGTCAAATTTCGAAGGTCGAGTTGGTTATGGTCGAGTCAAGTCGGCCAACAGGTGTTGCCTGGGCCTTATTTAATGCCATTTCATAAAAAATAGGTTACCTGACAAAACAACAGAAGCTTCCTCGCTGAAGCAAACACAGTTGACTTTTCCCGCATGCCCCCGGAACTTTCTTAATATCTGCCCCGAAGCCACATCCCACAAGATCACCGTCTTGTCAGCACCGCACGAGACTAGCTGTGAGTTGTCGAGGGAAGCCCGGGCATCCAGCACTTCATACCCGTGGCCCGAGGGTGTCAGGTCAACTCGGACCCAAACCAACTCGGACCCATGCCAACTCGGACCCACGCCAACTCGGACCCACTACCAACTCGGACCTATGCCGACTCGGACCCACTACCAACTCGGACTCATGCCTACTCGGACCCACTACCAACTCGGACCCAAAACCAACTCGGACCCATTTTCAACTCCGGACCCAACCAGTACCAACTCGGACCCAACCAGTACCAGCTCGGACCCAACAATGACTGGAAATCAAAGTTCTTGTTGGTACGTTTCAGGAATATTTAGGGTTTGACCTGGAAAGCTCTTAACCGGTGGATTTTGTTGTTATGGTTGGCCCAAACCAGTCTCGGAAAGATTGAAAACATAAACTAGTTTTTTAAATTTTAATACCAGACGTTTGGTTTTTGGGATCGAAGTTTTTGGATGTTCGTGTAGCCTACAAATCTCTTTTTGACTTATAGTGAGTTTTAAAAACCCCACCCCTCCCAAAAAGAAATAATAATAAGAAATCTGATGACATCTTTTTTTTGTACATGTCAGAGCCTCAATGTATACATTGCCCTCAGTGCCCCCTTTAAAAATTGGTGACCCCAGGTGCCCCCTACTAACCCTTTTGGCTACGTTTACATTTTCCTTATTCATTCTGTTTGTTTGTGTACCAAACAAACAAACAACACCTAAATCAAATTTAACGAATGTCACAGAAATGTCATCATGTAAAGGAAAATATGAACGCAGTTCGCAAAATGAACTTACATTAATTTCAGTACGCGTTTTTCAGGCAACTTAACACTTTAGCTGCATTGTAAAAAGTATCAATTTGGCTTTCAAAAAAAAAGAAGCCCTACATGATCTGTCAATCATTCTAAGTCAAGGGATTAATCTTTGCCGGTAACAACGGCGCACGTACAGGAACGTGCATGGGCGCCTCTTTCAGCTGTGGGACAAATTCGATGCAGGTAGCAAAACCCGAAGCAACTCCTGCATGCATGCGCACCTTTACGGCGCTCTGCCGGTAGCAGATTAGGATGGATGGGAGATTTCATGTAACTGATCATTCAATAATTTTGTTGGATAATATTAGAAGTGAAGTGTTTTATTAAAATATACGTGTTATAGTTTGTGTTCATTATGTATAAAGTTTGCTCGTATTTG
The DNA here is from genome assembly GCA_029582265.1 of Zoroaster sp. YZ-2022. Lineage (NCBI taxonomy): Eukaryota > Metazoa > Echinodermata > Asteroidea > Forcipulatida > Zoroasteridae > Zoroaster > Zoroaster sp. YZ-2022. The sequence continues at coordinate 10,121,468 of CM055829.1, read as the reverse complement.
CTCGTATTTTATTCATTGATTATTCATTACTTTTAATACTAAAATTCCAGTTAAGCTTTATCAGAAGTTGATTGACCTTAATATACCGAGATCTTTATGTAACTGGGTTTAGATTTTTTATTAGAGCGCAGACAAGTTGTCAGAATCGGTTCAAGTTTCTCAAAACAATCACTGTTAGCACAGGAACACCACAGGACTGTGGTCTATCCCCTTTATTGTTTAGTTTATGCACACACGATTGTAATGTTGGAGATTCGTTTAACGTCATTGTAAAATTTGCTGATGATAACAACCCTGTGTGGTTTAATTTTAAATGGCGATGAATCTAGTTATTGTAATGAAGTATCTTCTCTTGTAAAATGGTGTCATTCCAACAATCTTATTTTGAATGTTGACAAAACTAAAGAAATGATAATTGATTTTCGTAAAAATAATGTAATGTATTTAAACGAGCCCAACGATACAATTTCCTGTAATTGTTTTTAATCATTGGTTGAATAAATAAATATATCTATCATGCATAAAACTGTTGTTATATAGAGTAAAAATGGTGTGACCGATGTTGCAATTATTTTATAATAATAATTATAAAAAAAATGCATATTGTATTGCACTTTATGTAAAATAACTCAAATTGCCCCACAATAGAATTAAATCTGGGCAAAGATAATACTAAGTTACTTAAAGTGCTATCTACAGAGAACAAGACAAATGCTTATATACGGAAGCAAACAAAAATAAAAGCAAGTACAAACATTCACAATGCGACAGACACAAAATAAAATTCTAATCAATATCTTTTAAAATTTGCCAAACATTGTCAAATGGAATAATGGGTCCGAGTTGGTAGTGGTTGGGTCCGAGTTGGTAGTGGGTCCGAGTTGGTTTTTGGGTCCGAGTTGGTAGTGGGTCCGAGTTGGCATGAGTCCGAGTTGGTAGTGGGTCCGAGTTGGCGTGGGTCCGAGTTGGTAGTGGGTCCGAGTTGGCATGGGTCCGAGTTGGCATGGGTCCGAGATGGTTTGGGTCCGAGTTGGATCGAACACGCCTTGAGAAGCAGGTTGCGATGTGGGTTCCACAACTTGAGCGACTTGTCACTGCCACAAGAAACGCAGTAGTTGCCGTCCCCATTGAATGAAACACTGCGGACAGCACCCTGCTTGCACTCCAACGTCTTGTGGAGCTTCAGGGGTAATTTGTCTGTCATATTTTTAAGCAGAGATGTGTTCTGACTTACACCGAAACTTGGGCATTTTGATGAGAAATACGACCGGACCACCAACGTCCCTCGGCCCTACCGCCGATTAACTAGTCATGAACTCCATGCAAATCACATAATGTCGGCCTCCTATCCAGGGTTTGCCTTGTTTCCAATTACATGTAAACACGTTTGTCTTTTTTGCCCCAATGGCCGCCCATAGAGTTCGATCTGCTGAGTAGCCTTGCAAACGAGGTTGAATCAATATAATAATAACATTACAATTTGAGCCACCTTGCGTTCAAAACGGGAGAGGTCCGTTTGGTACTTTTTGTGGAAAACTTCTGCAGCAGCTGCCTGCAAGCCAACTCAATCCGTCTCCGTGTTTGGCAGTCGCAGATTTAAAAAAAAAAAATTAAACGAAGAAGAGAAAATTGAGTTTTCAATAACTTTTAATAATAATTATAAGTATACAATTTGTTTCTTTCTTAATTCGACCTAACAATTCCTGTTTTCTCTAAGATGAAACCATCTCGAACGAGATCATTATTTGACCATGATGATTGATACAACGTGACACCACGTACGTATAGATAATGACTCGCTAATTTAAAACTCGGTACTTACTAATGTATCCATACCCTAAGAAAAGGGAAAACATTGGCATTCACAAAAAAATTGTGTTAATTAAGTGCTTCCATCTGAAGAGAAAAGAAGTTTGTTATGTCTAAATAAAATATTTTAAAAACAGTTGATCTAAGTTTTACATAAAACTTATAGTATGTTGTATATTGCTTTCATACATCCCATCGGCGGTGCGACAATTAATGTCAAAATCACGTGTTCATTCGATCAATTATTTACATGCTAGATTGAAATAACGAAGCTCGTTTTGGCGATAGTGCATGCATTGCTGTTATGTCTGATAGTAAATTAGTGTCCCAAACACCCAGTAAATACCTTAAAATAACACTGTTTTGGTATAATAACACCATGTGTTTAGGGGTTACAGTAGGCGATTTAGCTACTGTGTGCCTTCCCCACACCCCTCCCCAACCATGTAGCCCCAGTCTCCCACCCCTCCAACCACGCCCATCCACACCCCTCCACGAACATAGGTTTCATGGGTTTCAAATTCGACGATAGGGATATGAACTGTTTTTGGTTGGGAAACTAGTCCAGTTGTCACAACTATTAATGTTGGCTGTCCATTTTCAACACATGTTCTTCAAGTTGAATCTCAATGGCATCACCTAGGCTCGACTTCCTCCCAAATGTTGCTGTCACGTTTCCGTCTACGCCAACAGCAATTTTTCTTGCCAATGGCCAAAACGCTTCAGCTGTTCCTTCATCCATGGTCCGAGTGACAATCTCTCATTGTACCTGCCTCTCTAGCTTATGGTGCACCCGTACACAGCAGAATCCGTGAAATGGCCGATAGACATAATATTTTGTTTTTTATGTATTTATTTTTATGTGGGGATGGTGTCTGTGGGTGGGTAAATGAATAATAAACAAATATAACAACCAAATTTACAATTAAAACAGAACAGATCCAAAAACAAACAAACAAAAACAAACAAAACTATACTTTAGGTGTTTGTCCTTTGGACGAACACAGAGCTGTTCCGATTATTTTGTTTTATGTTGAAATTTACAGACCTAACCTTCTAACTTAAAATACACAACGTCAATGTATTAAGACTCACGATCTTTGCTGGGAACAATGGTTATGTCATTAGGCCAAAAGGCACATCTACAGTACCCCACAAATGTATAACTGAAAAAAGTTTGATGGTCGGATGTATACTTCTTGAGCTATGGTTATTACAAGATTGCCTAATTAATTATTCATATGACTGTAACTAAGCTAATTAATTTAGAATTTTAGTGTAATGACATTTAAAAAATACGACAAGGCATAAGCTTACATTATGGGATATGATTTGACTCTTTCTGATATTCCTAAGGACTATTGCCACCAAGACCTCTCACACGTTAAGGCAATAGGGTTGTTGGAGGAGGAGGAGGAGGAGGAGGAGGAGGAGGAGGAGGAGGAGGAGGAGGAGGAGGAGGAGGAGGAGGAGGAGGAGGAGGAGGAGGAGGAGGAGGAGGAGGAGAATCTTGACAGAAACAATAGCTGTTCCGACCACCAGGTCGTAACAGCTAAAAAAAAATTAAATCTCGACAGAAACAATAGCTGTTCCGACCACCAAGTCGTAACAGCTAAAAAGGGAACGAATACGAATGATGAGATAAAACCCAAAACCAAGTTCAACTGAACTATTTATTTATCATTAGTGGTACATTTTGATAACATTTATTTCACAAGGTTCAGTAATTCCCCTCCCTAATTGCCATTTTGGTATCTCTGGTCCCTGTTAATGCATTGAGAATTAGGACTCCACTCATACTAAGTGCAAGGTAATCCGATGAAGAAGGCCACAGCGTAATACAATGCCAACTGATCAGGCAAATATACCGTAAAATATATCTAATGTTTATACCCATAACCGGCTGTTCAAACGTCTTGATTATGAACTGTTTCAAAGGGAAGGTACAGCATTGATAAATACTTTAGGCAAACCAAAACAAAAACAAAAACAAAAATAGAAACAAAAAAGGTCCCCAGTTTCCGCGCGCGTCGCCTCAGACCTGCGCGTCAGCATTTTTATTGCATCGCTATGTCAAATTGCAGCCAAAATTGCTGGATGCATTGGATGTTGTGCCATCATACTTTGTATATGGGAAAAAATGATCCCCGCCTAAGTATCACGTATTTCCCTGTTGGCAAAAAAATAATTAAATAATAAATAACAATTAAAAAATTAAAATAGGGCTTCAATTAAAAACAAAAATTTAAATTAAAAAATTAAAAAAAGCGCTTCACCGCACCGATGTTGAAGCTGACCGATGACCAGAAACTGGAGACTTTTTTGGACTTAGACGAATTATTGTCTAACAACGTACTTGGTATACCGTTGGTACGAGTATCAAACAGTAACTTATGTCCAATTTATAAACATGTACAAGTTTTCGTCGGTTTGTAATTATCAAAAATATGTGAATTCTTTTGTCCGACATGTATATAGAGTAGAAACATTATGCGTAGCTTCCCTTCCCTTTATTTAAAATATCGAACTTCAGACTACATAAACTTTATATTAATAACGAGTATGTCTTTATCATTAATTTACACTGGTTAAGGGTGAATACAAAATTGTTACAAAAACAATACTAATAATGATAAAATATAATTATTACCAAAACCAAAATTAAATGTCAGATCAATTAAATACGAAAATAATTTATCGAACGACAATGTTTCCATAAAAGCTTTATTAAGTTTTTTGGACGAAAACTAGAAACTGTACACAAACAGTATTACACTGTACAAACAAAAATAATGTTGGTTGATATGTTGCTCATTTTCTCATCTGTTGGCCATGGAAGTTGGCACAGATGTTGTCTTTAGTACAAGCAATAATGTGACGTCACTTAGATCACCGCTTGAGGGTGTTATAACCAAAGTAATTGGTAATTTTGACCCAAAAGTAATTAAAAGCAGATATAAAAAATAATATTTATATAAAAATTAAAAAACCTTTAACAAAATAATGAAAATGACCAAAACATAACATTGCATTGAAACGTAATGGCGGCCATATTGGATTTCCAGAATGCATTGGAAGTGGTCACATGACTCAGTTTTGTGACTTTGTCCAGTTTATTGTTTGAAAGTTGACAACAAACCCAAAAGCACATAATTATTAAATGTCTAACAGTTTAAAAATGCAATATTTGTAAAAAGAAAAATAAATAAAAAAAGGATAAAAGATAAAAAAGATAAAAAAAGTGGTTGCCAAACCCCAAAGCACATATTAAATGTCTAACAGTTTAAAAAATGCAGTATTTAAAAAAAACACTGGCACCCATTATTATTTATTTTGGTAAGAGGGGTCCCAAAGAACACCGACAGGAAAAGTCAGAAAAATTTAAGCGTGCACGTTGGGCCGCCGCCCCCCCTCCTCAGGCCTGATAGGGTTAATTAAATTCGTCGGTTGACGTTCGTGGCGTTGGTTGCCCCATAATGATAACCGTGCACAGGATCGTGATAAAGATGTACAACAAAAGGAACAGCCGATCAAATATCTGTGCAACGTATTTCCACTCCGTTACCATGTCTTCATCGTTGTCATGTTCGATGTTCCGTGTCGCCAAGAACTGTAGGTTATCATTAATGGAGGTGACCATTTGCTCCATGTTGGAAGCAGTGGGTTCGTCGTCTGCTGTCGATGTCGACCATGACATTTTCTGTTTGACCCCAGAGAGAGATTCAATTTGACGCAGTGTTGTGTTGTTTTGAATAGTCGTTCCAAATTGATTGCCACGCAAGATGTCTGGGGGAACCAACTTGCCATGTCCGTACGATCTCCTACTGCACAATATGGGAGCCAGATAGACAAAGGCGAGTTTCCTGAGCCAAACGGGGACCGGCTTGCCACCAGGGAGTTGGTAGTGAATGTGCAAAACGAACACAGACATCCCGGTAGAAAGTGACGTCATGAGGATAGTGGCAGCAAAATATTGTCCTGAAAGAGAAGGGACAATGGTTAATTAGTACTTTAATTTTCAGAATGGATAAAGATGCTAGGCACTATTTTAAAATCGACCTATATACACAACCGATCCATGGGCATTAACTGTGGCTTAACATTCGTTTAATTCAAATTTATTGTTGTAGCTGAATACGAATTCTGACTGCGACCGTCATGGCGCCTGCATGTGTCCTTGAGCGAGATACTTTGTCATAATTGCTTCTCTCCTGGAACTTGTGAGAGCAGCTTTCTTGAACTCGGCCAACATGGCAAGAACTGAGCTGTCACTTCCCAGGCAGCTGAGATGTTTCGTGAATGATGTACGAGCCTGATGAGTAAGGGGGTACGGGTAGGGGTACAATGATTTAATAAGCGCCTGCTGAGCGGTACAGTTTGGAAGGGAAGTCGTTTTTTATGTTCTGGCGAAAAGTAGCCCAAAAATCGAATGTCACGAAGGGGTGTCATTGGAAGACCACAGAGTAAGCGGCCTAAATGAGAATCGAGCTTGCCGTGAGGGCACTGCCACGCCACCCTTGATGATTAAGACATATCAGCGGCGTAGCCACGGGGGGCTTGGGTGTCTGGGGGGAACGTGTCCCCCCACAAATTTCCAGTTCCCCCAGGTGCCCCCCACGAAAAATCCCTATAGTGCCCCAAAAAAGAAAAGAAAAATTGAAGGGAAAAACCCATATTGAAAAGCAACGACCCCTGTGCTGCCCCCCCCCCCCCCCCACTGAAAAAGTCCTGGCTACGCCGCTGCATCACATATATCCTTGATAGGATCATGGAAGGATTAAGACAGGGGATCGTGACCAGTCTACCTTCAACAGCAAAAATCTCTCACACCTGATCAGCTGCGAGCGAACGCCCTCTATTCGTGTAATGTAATATTACCGTCTTGCACCAAGACTACTAAAACTCACCTATGAGTGGTATAACCGTGGACGCTGGTGGAATAGCCTCTGCCAGTAGGAGAAGAAATACAGTCAGTGCTAGCATAACGGTCAACGAAAAGCCAACCTTCTCTCCAGAATCAGCAGGTAGAAGGAAGTTAAACGCATTGATAACAGATATGATAATACATGGGAGCATGAGGTTGAATAGGTAGAAATGTGGCATACGTCTTACTACAATGGTGAATGTTATATCCGGGTAGGGTGCCACACAGCATCCATAGTAAATTACATTCTTTTCTACTGGCAAGCCTATGAGTTTCCATTCCCCATTATCAATGTAACTCGTGATATCTGCACTCGTTGAAGAGTTTATCAGGTCGAGTTGGGAGCCATCATATGACCAGGAACCGAACTTGAGTTTGCAGCGCTGCTCGTCAAACGGGAAGAAGGACACATCGATCTCGCAGGAACTTTGAAAGATTGCAGGGAAATTCCAATGAACGGTGCCGTCACTGAACAGCATTAGGTGAACGACTTCAACTGGATCACGACTTTCTATATTAACGCTACAAAGATAACACAGAAGATACATCATTCGGTGTGCTCAAGTTTAATGCTGCTGTATAGACCTTGATCAAGACACTTTACAATAAGTGCTTCTTTCCAACCAGGAGTAAATGGGTACTTTGTGAGGGCTGATTTGATAGTTGTATTTGATTAGCCCTATGCGCCTATATTTTAACAATCGAGTTGTATTATATTCTTACTGGGGAGCGGTGATGGTTTCCGGACTTATTTATGAGCCTGATAAATTTGCTAGTTTAGGTTCTACACATTCTTTGTTTTCTTTTGTTCTATTGTATCGGTTTGTTTTGGTTCGTTCTATGCTATTGTTTGGTTTGGTTTTGTTCTATTGTATCGTTTGGTTTTGTTTTGTTCTATTGTATCGTTTGGTTTTGTTTTGTTGTATCGTTTTGTATCACCGAATGGTTCTGTGGTTTTCTTAACATGACGTCATTACTTTAAAATGAAGAAATACAATTCAATGAAACATTTACATTAACCAGCGTACTTAACAATGCACTTACTTGTTGTAAAGAATGAGGTCTGGTTTCCAAACTTTATGTACAGGTACTACGATTTTTGATATGCCTCCATAATCATTCGGGTCCCATGTGTGAGCACCTGTCCAAGACTTCAGTGTTGAAACAAAAACAATATGAAATAGTTTCAAAAATTTGTTGAAACAGAAACTTGCAAGATAATGTTTCAAATTATCTTTACAATGTGTCAGTATTAACAATCTAAACAGATTTATTCGCCTTCAAAATTAATGTTTCATATGTATGGAATAAAAACAAAAGCAGAGCTGGTTTTAGCAGTCTCTGGAAAAACATCTTGGAGACACGGATTCGTCACATGACGTCATCTACAGATAACAGAATACAGTGAATAGGGAGTATGTTTCAATGCCCAATGTAATGTGAAGACCACAAGTGTAGTTATTAAAGCGCCATTTTTTAGTGTTTCTCCTCTTTAATTTACGATAAAACTTTGGGATTTGGTGACGTAAATTCATTTCAATCGTCAAGAGTTATTAGGAAATATTATATCAAGCAATTAACTTGTGAAAAATGCATTGCTATAATATTATGCGCTCGGCCTTTTTAAAGAAAACAACGAATTGCCAACGGTTACTTTATGTAAATTTGACATAACATTCACGTTATCTTTAAGATGAAAGCGCTTTAGACTAGAATTTATCAGGATGATTGATATACGTGCACCAACTTAACACCAACTAAGCTTCTAAAACATAATTTCTTAATCTGAGAATATTGTAATAACGAAAGTTGTACATTCCGTTAAATATTACACATGTATTGTTGGTACAGAATTCAATGTATATTGTAGGCCTATTTACTTACAAGTCGTAGCCAAAAGCTTGTTGTGATGTATTGCTGTCTCTCATTCTGCAACAAAACAATTGGTCAAACCATTACAACATAAAACATCAGCATGTACAAATACAAGGACAACACTTTTATGGCGTAATTTTACACAAAAGCACAATTTCTCTTCAGGGAAACATGTCTTTCTGTAGCTAGTGATTATACAATATGAACATGACGTGGGTATCTTCTTTAAGGGGATCGAAGAAAAAACTTTCAATGTTGATCACTGTATATACACCCATCACAACTTCTAAGTTCCCCCTAATATTTTTATTAATTTAAAAAAAAAAGAATATCTCAACAAGTAGTGCATGAATTTAAAAAATTCAAAAAGCAAATGACAGAATGACATGTTCTACACAGCTCGTAATGAAATGGTTGAAATTCAATCATGCATGCACAATTGACAGTGATTTGAATGAAAATTCAGCTGAAACAAAAGTTGCAGTACAAAGCATTGCTTCAAGGGCATGTTACACATGTAGTTTTCTGTAAGAACTCATGCATCAATAACAATGGTATTGATGGCCGTTTCATAATAAGAAAAGAATATTCAAAGAGCAAGATGCATGTCCATTGTTTTAGAAGGGTAGAGCAAGAGTTTAATATGGAATTGGTCCTCCATTATTCTCCATAACCGAGTTCTTACAGAAAACTACATGTGTAACATGCCATTGAAGCAATGCTTTGTACTGCAACTTTTGTTTCAGCTGAATTTTCATTCAAATCACTGTCAATTGTGCATGCATGATTGAATTTCAACCATTTCATTACGAGCCGTGTAGAACATGTCATTCTGTCATTTGCTTTTTGAATTTTTAAAATTCATGCAATACTTGTTGAGATATTCTAAAAAATATTAGGGGGAACTTAGAAGTTGTGATGGGTGTATGGCATTCAATTATTCACTGATTGGATTCGTTTTACAAACGTGTCGAGTTTTTGTGGTGTTACGTGAGGTGGATAGGGATTTATCCTACGTGACTTTATAAATAAATGAAATAAAATAACACTACTAATAAAAATATAGTCGACTCGTTAATAGGAGCATGGTAACAATGAGATTCTGTTTTCGAAGAGAATTGTTCTTGGACACGAACTATCTGTGCCTGATTTTAGTGTCAACATTTGGTTTGGACGAGGTCGAAATTGCGATATTCCTGATTAGACAAGGTCTTTTGCCAGCCGCCTTGGGAGAAAATGCAGTTTGTTGCCTATATTTTTAGTCACCAACAACTTATTGGTTTGAAAATGTGTTTCATTATCTGTTGTTTCAACTTGCCGAAAATTTTCGGTCATTTTTCGGTGCTAGTTGGGTGCCGTAATCTGGCACTGTCACTCCCTCATCGGCATCCAGCCCGAGTCGTAATAGGCAAACAATAGCAATCACCACTACGGGGTCTTGAGCGAAAAGTAATAACAATAATAATTACTAAACCTACCATATCAATAATTTGTTGTATGGCTGCTGCTACAGTTAGAGTAACAACGTCACTGGCATTTTTGACTGGCCTGACATCAGGATTGTAGTGTTGAATTACAAACAAATCTTTATACAGGCGATCTTCGAGCGATAGTGATGCTTGCAGACCTGCGCATGCTGTGAACAAACAACAAGGGGCGTGTTTTGGTGAACAAACAACAAGGGGCGTGTTTTGGTGAACACGGCCAGAAACTTGTTTTATAACATTTTTCTATAAATAAACAAATACCTGTACAATAGTTCGTATAAATTAAAGGGTAGGGCTCTTAAAACTGTTTTCATTGCTTTCTTTGAACTGGGAGCACATTATACATATACACTGCTCCTCCATATATCCTCTGATAATTACCGGCCAATCGTCATCGGGCAAGCTCGGTGGTCGAAAGGTTAAGACGTCTGCACTAGTAAGCAGGAGGTCGTGGGTTCGAATCCCGCCCGAGTCGCCTGTGTAGTTTTTTCACAGACACTCGGAAAGCACTGAGCATACAGTGCTACACATACATCGGTGTAGGGCAAAACTAAATCAATTGTTTATCTCCCGACGCAAGAATTTCACCAATCTATAACCATACCTATTATTATTATTATTCATTAGATCTATTATGATTTGCAAGCCGATTATAGGGGCGCGATGAAAACTATGTTTTACCCCAACATTACAGAATAAAAAGACGAAGTCCAAGATGGCCACCGGCTGTGGTGGCCATTTTGAATTTCCGTAACGCATCTGATATGATAATGTGACAAATGCCCATCACATTTCTTTAACAAAAATTGTTAAAAAATTGAAGAAAACAAATGCAAAGAATACACTCAGGGGCATATTGTGCGATGCCCCGCCCCCCTCATAGGGTTAATCAATCTTAAAGTAATAATAATTAATATCTTTAAAATGTGCAATTTTACGACTTGGCAACAATAATAATTAGATTCAGCACCATTGAAACCCCCTATGGTCAAAATTTTATGTGGTCCTGTGACGGGGATCACGAAATTAAAAAAAATATGCCTCATTTTTAATTTCATCCCATGGTCAATATGTAGGTCCTGCCAAAAACAATAAATGAGATTTTGACCCAAACTTAATACAGTGATGGGCAAAAAGGCAAAAACTGCATTGGTAAAAAAAAAAATAATAATAATAATTAACTGGTCCCCATATAAATGATTTTGATACGAGTTCCAAACGATTCGTTAGGAAAAATCAATAAATTTGAGTGTTATCGGTGGAAGCGTTCATATGAGGGATACAATAATTGTCACATGTTTAGAGTTATTGATTTGGAAACTCAACAGCTGAAATAGAACACAAGGACCGAGTTTGTCACTGACCGAAGGACGAGTTTTCACTGACTGAACTCTTAAAGGGTAGGTACAACATTGGTTACATCATATTAAAACCCTCCTACAACCATTGCAATTTTTGAAACAACCCATTCAGGCCACTCCATGCCATTGGCTGTTGCCAGTGACCTCCTATGGTTACCCTTCTGCGCACTGTCACACCACTGAGATTGCAGGGTAAGGTGGTTTCCCATTGATACATTGCAGGCCACACTATTATGTTCAAACATTTACAGTGGCCTTAGGTGACACACAGTTGATTTTGCAAGATTACTTGGAAAGGACAGCGGGCTTGTACATGTATGTACTGAAGGTTGCTGAAGAACAGAATTTTGTGGATCGGAGTGGCCTCCATGTGTAGGAGGGTTAACGAGGTTATCTCAAACGCAATAATCGGTGTTAAATTGGTACAAGAGAGAAATAATTGTTCACATTTATTCTTACGTTGAATTTTGGATCCTGGAGATGAAACCTTCTGGTGAAAAAATTGTTTTCCTTAAACAGGTCACCATTATTATTATTCATGGTTTATTAAAAACATTCAATTTGGTTGCCAACGGCAAAATTACATTGAATTTACAAAATTTACAGAGATTAACATAAAAAAATAAACAATCAAGAGTTCCAAAGAGACATCTTAAAAATGAGTAGTATAATAAAAAATATAAAAGATGAAATAAATAAATTAAAACTGATAAGACGAGTAAAATAAAAAGCAATTTACAAAGAATATATACAAATATATGTATGTATAAAACTTGAAGCTTGAAGCTTGAAGCCCCCAAAAATATAAATAGAAAAGCTAACAATTAATGGCAGTTTTCATTTAGTAGATTTGCCCACCATGTGAAGGCATTGCACTTATTAACGTGTCTCTTGGTACGTACATTAGGAGTTGTCAACAAATATGAGTTACGTAGTAAACAGCCATTACTATCTCCTCTAGTTTTAGGAAGCCACTCTCGAAATTCAACACAAATTCATCAGAGAATTAGTGAATTTAAAGCAAATATATTTAGCGACGTTGCTCAAGATCTTGAATTTCCAATACATGTAGAGCATAATGGTAAGATTCATAACTATTAGCTAAAATAATCCTACAGGCTCTCGTTTTTGAATTATTCTATTGCATTGTGTTGCTTTATGGTAAGACCTGGATGCCAGACAGGGACAGCATATTCTAATAGTGGTCAGATGAAACCAACATGATAGTGACGAGGTCTTTGATTGCTGATGAGCAAACCTTCTAAGATTAGTTAACATAAACAACCGTCCACTGGCTCTGCTGGTAATCTGATTGATATGTGTGTCCCATTTTAGATTACCATGGCCACTTTAATGCCAAGTGTTTTAAGGGCTAGCACTTGATTGAAGTTGCTGGCCAGACAGTTGTAATGGATCATGAGGCAGGGCTCTTAACCGTCTTGATGTCCATAGAAAAACATTTTTGCTGGGTTTATCAGCATGTTATTTTCAGATGCCCATAAATCGTCAATTGAGTGTTTTCTTGCATGTTGCTGGAGCTGCTAATTTTTTATGTTCTCAACCAAGGTCATATCATCCAACATACTTAAGGGTGAGATTACAACTCTCGGTCAGCACTGCTGCGTCATTTATCATGCTAAGAAAGACAGCGGGACCTGTTAAAGTTCCATGTGGTACGCCAGCTTTGAGTACTGACCAGCTAGAAAGGAAGTCGTGATATCTAACGCATTATGAGAGTCTGTCCGAGAGAAAGTCAGCGATCCATGGGATTATACATGGTCTAGCACCCATATTGAGTAGGTTTGTAATAGCTATCTTATGGTCCACTCGGTCAAAGGCTTTGCTAAAATCGGTGACAACTATACATTGTGAGGCTTTTGAATTATCAGCATGTTGAAATATGTTGTTGAGGAGTTTAACCAAGTAGTGTGTAGTAGAATGGCCCTTACGAG
>CM055829.1:10048414-10107560 GCA_029582265.1 Zoroaster sp. YZ-2022 | reverse complement strand
ATGACTAGGGCCTTGTCCATCATCATCCATGTTCTCCACCTTATACTATTACTAGGTAGGTAAGATTACATTTACAATACATTATTGCCTATTGGTTATATTGAGACTGAGTGAAAAAAAGTGGCGGTCAGATACGACATTCTACCCCGCTTTCTCATCTGTACCCCCAAAAATCGATAGAATCATTTTTAACTGGTTAGTGGTTGCAAAAAAATTCCCCCAAAACCCTTAAAGAGTGGCGGTCGGATACGACATTCTTTCATCAATTTTTTAAGTACATTTTTCATCTCCCCCGTATGCCGTATCATGCGTGCTCCTTTCAGTTTCAAGCCCCAATTCATGCCATGCCGCAACGATTCACCGATACAAAAATATCACGATACAAAACCAAACCAAAATTTGTTTTAAAATATTAGCACTTCATACCTGACATTTATTTCGTCTTTGAAGTTTTCCATGACAAAAATGCCTGACCACAATCTTAAACAATTAATGCCGACGATATTTCTGTTTTGCGTTTGCGGCACAAAATGGTCACCGGTCATGCACATGGTAGACTGTCTCCGAGCTCCATCCTTGATAGATTAACGACGATAGGGGACCAGTCTAGTTTATACTTTGATAATTACTAGCGGGATGCCGCGCTTCGCGCGGCACCCGCTAGGTGTGGGTGATGTGTGAGTATTAAATGTTGCGGGTTTTGTGCCGACTTCTTTGCTGGTTTATGTAATGTAATATGGGGTAACGGGGTCTAATTTGCAGGGGCAGTCTCGGGTCATCATTTTCTAGCAGGCGCTGGGTGTTTGGTTAATTTTTGAGCGGGGGGCATGTAAAAGTCAAAGTGACATAACACAACAGCGCCCTCGGGTTTTAACATGGTAGGACAGTGAATATTGAATAAATAAATGTACTGAAAAGAAATACATGTACACAGAAAACGGGTATCCTAGTATTTTCGTACAGTTCAGACACAGATATGTGCACAAAATGTCTCTTTGAAATTGATTGCATGGCCTTCAAGTCATGAAAAAAGGAAATAAATATGAATAACATTAAATTTGCAGATGAAATCTGCACTGTTTCCTGAGGGCCCCCACCCCTTAATATAAAATAGGACGCAGTTTGAGTTTAAATTGTTGCCATGGCGCTGTAGGTTTTAAAACCTTTTAAAATATTCAAAATTGGAGAGAAAAGATTCCCGAAATTGTTTTGTGTGAGAAATGTCCTGAAACCTAAGTGCATAAGCTGTTGTGATTGTCAGATCTGAAATCGTTTTATATTACCTCAAAGTTGAAAGACTGATGGTATCTACACTGGCAATTGTGAAATCATTTTGGGCTTTTCTAACAGTTCAAGTTCTACTTCTATGTATGTAAAATCAAAGGTCAGAGTCCCTATTTCATCGGTTGAAATTTGTTTCACAAATCAACAAGCTGAGAATACAGAAATGCTATAAAAATATATATTATAACATAGGGCCTATATTATAATATATCTTATAATATATATTATATGAATCTGGGACTGAGAAATAATTTAAATTGTGTTAAACTTTACTTTGAAAATGCAGTGAACTCTCCCAAAAAGACATGAATCTGGGACTGAGAAGTAATTCACATTGTGTTAAGAAATTATTTGAAAGTGCACTGAACTCTCCATAGACTTTGTACACAATCGAGGACATGGCGTCTGGATACTACAGGCTTTCAAAAGTATTACATGGGTACTGAGGTTAATTGATGTTTGGTATTTATTATCAAATATCAAACAACAAAAAGGTTTTGTAAATGTTGATCATGTTGATTAAAATTGTTTATTGATGTTTGGAGATAGCTGTGATAATCGTAGCTCTTGGTCACGTCCCTAAGACCTAGGGACTAAAAGAGCTCATGCATCAACAAAGAGTCGAGTCGACACACCGACGTCATTACCGACCAATCAGGAGGTCCGTCTGAAACAGAGAATCAGACATTTCGCAACGCGGCAGTTCGGTACTGTTCGTGGTATGTGGCACCCGGCCTCCTCGACCAACGCTCACCGAAAGCCGCGGAGTAACCCAACCAACGTTGCTCATGTTGATTAAAAATGTTTACGGATGTTTGGTATTTTATTGTTTTATTATCAAACAAAAACAACAAACATTCCAAACGTGTGTTGTAAATGTTGATGAAAATTGTCTTTGAGCACAAAGGTCACGTGTAGGTACGGAGTTCATTGATGAAAAATAAGACCAATCAGGGGTCCGTCTGAAACAGCCAACCAGACATCTCGAACCACAGCAGTCAGGAGTGTTCGCCTCATCTGGCACCGCCCGACCCCTCGATCACCGAGGATAGCCGCGAAGTCACCCGACCAAGCTTAACGATCATTGCGGGTGTCCGGCTGCCGTTGCACGCAATCCACGCAATCGCGGGTAGACGTCGGAACACCAACAACGCAGACCCCAACCCACGGGTACCCCGAAATTGACCCCAGGACGCATCAATTCAGCAGGGTGCGGGCGCCAGTTGACGCGAAACATGGCGGCGCCCTGAAAGAAACATGGCGGCGCCCTGAAAAAAACATGGCGGCGCCCTGAAACAAAGATGGCGGCGCCCCGTGTTTGCACTAACAAAGATGGCGACTTAACGATCATTATAGTATGGATACCGTCTTGAGCAGCGCCCTCATACGACACACCGTCATACTTTGATATTGAGTGCGCGCGGCAACTTGACGCTGCTCAAGACGCGGTATAAAGCCAGGCACTTCGTGTCTGACGTCACTGTGTTTGATCTGGTATTGCGCAGCGCCCAGTTGAGAACCCATTTCTACAGCAGAATCTTACGGAGAGGTTAATAAAATTCAAACAATAAACATGCATTTTTTTGTTGCAAACTGATGTTTTATACCTACCTGTTTACAATTATGAGTGAAATTCTGCAAACACTGTGACTCGATATAAGCACGCACACGTGTGCATATTGTATGTTTGCAAATGGGTTCTCAACTGGGCGCCGCGCAATACCAGATCAAACACGGTGACGTCAGACACGAAGTGTCTGGCTTTATACCGTCTTGAGCAGCGTCATACTTTCTTCAATGAGCCCTGCTATATAAGAAATAGTATCTGTAAGATATCTACATGTAAATGTGAATATCAAAATTACGAACCGCAGCTGATCAAGTTCTTATAATACAACCGTTAGGGGATCATTGCTTCGCATCTAACCATATACGAAGAAAATATTGCTTTGTACCGTATGAGGGCGCAGTATAAAATTATTATAAAAAGATTTCAAATCTGGGATGCTTATTGACTGAAGTCCAAACGCCTCTTCAATCACGAAGGAGGCTTCAATTCACAGTCTTCTATTTTTAGAATAATGACGTAATTGTAATTGTTCGCAGCGACAATTACATTCTAAAACTAGAGGTTAAGCTTTTTATGAAACTTTTGATGAAAACGCTGACATGGGTTTCGGATGTATGGGCACTGATGTCCCAAGTTCTTTGTTTAGTGTTAAGAAAGTTATGATATTATTTAAATAAACTGAAAATGCGCATTAATTGTAGTCATTGTATACAAAAGTTGCATTAATAATATTAATGTAGGACCCGCCCCAACAGAGGGGATTTAATCGTTGATCTGATGAAAAGAATAAGAGGACTTGATCAATACTTGTGTACATGTAGTGGTCTTATTCAAGAATCATAATCAACAATAACTCTTGTGTTACGTCACTATGAATATTTCTTCTCTGTTCTATTTAAATATAATTTATAAAAAGATAACTAAAACGACTTCAAATAATGGTAAGGCCGAACAAAAAAATAGTTGTGTTTCCTATTACACTGAAAAAGCCAAAAATATTAGGATGGGATGACGGTAATTTTTTGGATTTTTTTTGCGCACTCATTTGTAACAGTTAACAAGTGACAATGTCAGATTTAATACTGTACATGTTAATACTACCTATCAACACTGTATATTCACTGGCCTTTGCTGAGTGGTTTAAGAATATCTGAATTTAGAAAGCAGATGGTTGCGAGTACAAATACACAAGACCATGGCCACGTTTTTTCAAAGGCTTCCGTTAACACCCATTTATTATTTACCGACATGTCAAGCAAAACAAATGACATTTACACTCAGTACAAAAACCTGCAAAATGTTACTGTTGTGTTTCATTACTTTGTCTTCTATAAATATGGAGAAATAAAGAAAATAAAATATACATGTATTCCATGTTTTATGTTGTTTACTTTCTTTTTAAAGGCTGTATTTGCAAATTCATTCTGCTGAATAAAATCCTTCTTAAGCGTCAATTTGAAGGTATCTTTGAATATAATCTGCGAATCAACCTGACGTTCCGTGATGCCGAAGAAGGCAAAACGTTTTAAATTCCTTTTAGCGCTTTCAAGCATCTTCGCTTGGCTCTTGGCATCAGATAACTTTGAAGTATAACAACCGACTTCAGGGAGGTCTGCCAGCATTCGAGTCTGCCGGTTAAATGCAAAGTTAGACGGACAGCCAGGAACTCATCGAGAGAGACATTGACCCAGGTTTCATTGAAACAGCTAGGCCACTCTTGTATTTTGGGTGGTTTTCCATTGCACATGTGCAGTGAACTAGACCAAGTCGCACCTCTCTGGACATGTTGCCATTCACTAAGGAATCGAGCGAAGGGTTCCCTTAACATCGTCGCATAGAAATACCTGAATGTAACAAAATATATATAATCATTGGTATAACTTTATTGTTAGAGGTTAGGAGGGTATGGGATATGGCAATGATCAGCTCACCACAAGTTTATATGTGGATCAGATAAGTGTAGCAGTTCTTTCCTCGCCTTTCACCTTCATTGTGCCCAGGTTCGAATCCCACTCACACCCAAGCCGACAATGTGGAATGTGTGTCCCTACTTCTGTTCATGTGGAATTTTCACCCCAAAAAAATTATCTGGATTTTTTCATCCCACTTCTAAAACTGAAATTTATTATTTCCAATTCAAAGCCGGGTTGTTATCACTGATCAGGATAAATAAGAAATATATCGTCGACACGGTACTATAACGCCATTATAGCCATATCTTCACTATTTGGCTCAGACGTAAAGACCTTATTTGTACTTGCAATAAAGTGATCTGTTGTGCTCCGTGCAGGACCTGATGAGCGCACCCTAGGTGCATTTACACCAATAGAGGGCAAAGATATGCACGTAGCGGACTGGGGAAAGTGTTTGGTTCAATAAGGAAGTCTTGTTGAAGGCAATTGTTCCAAATCGTTGGTGTTTGTCTTAACTGTTTAATAATGTGTATTTGGGTACCCCTTGTCGTTTTTTTTCAAAATTTGCCTAAAAATGATTTTTTTTTTAAATGCCTAATACTTGTTGGAGAGACGCAATGGAGTGCCTAGATCTCATTTTTGGTAATTTGAGTCGCCTATCTTTCCAACTTTTTCAGAAAATTAATATTTTCCTTACAAAATATAGGTAAAAGAATGAAATTTTAAAATTGCTCTAGACGGCTATAAATCGGTGGCTGTATTCTGCAGACCCAAGGCTACATTCTGTGTAATTTAGACGCGAATCGGAGACAATTTATTTTCGAGGTGAAAAAATGACAAGGGGTACCCCTGGTCGTTTTTGCAAAATTTGGCCTAAAATTTTGTTTTCAAATGTCTAATACTTGTTGGAGAGACGCATTAGAGTGCCTAGATCTCATTTTTCGTAATTTGAGTCGCCTTTCTTTCCAACTTTTTTTCAGAAAATCAGTATTTTTCCTTACAAAATATATGTAACAGAATGAAATTTTAAAGTTTACAATACGTCTGTAGAAGATAGCCACCGAGTTAGAGTTTTTTGTTTTGTTTTGTTTTGTTTTGTTTTGTTTTGTTTTTATTTTTTTTGTTGGGGGGGGGGCATTTGTAAATTCAGCTGCAGATTGGTGTGTACATTACACAGAAGGTTTCTTTAAAAATTGGTATTACTTAATATATTAAAGAGGGTGGAAATTTATAGAAGATGGGGGGGAAGCGGAGAGTTAGTCCGAGTGTCGACCAGGTATTCGGATGACTCAAAGTCCGTGCGAACCGGTATGGTGATCACCTTAGCACCCTTCTGGGAGGTCGCTACCCTCCCGGTCCCTCCTTTACTCCCCCGTCCGTACATTTCCTCCACGCTCTAACCTTCAGGGGAGAGACATGGCGGTCCCCAAGCCATTGCCGCAGCCAGCAGCTGCCACGTCTCTATGTGTCAGGAGCAGGATTCGAACCCGGAAGTACCAACCTGGAGCTGCCAGCAATTGACCGTCCAGTGGACCAACGGCTTGCGCCATTTATCCTGTTGGTATTAGGAGTTGAATAAATCGAGATTGCGCAACCATATAAAAAACGAAAAAGAAAAGCTACATTACTGTGATTCGAACCCAAGTCTCCCACAATTGAACCACCCAATGTACTAACGGGTTGCGCCACCAATCATGTGGATATTAGGAGCTGAATTTTAAACTACTTAAATAAATCGTGATTGCGCAACCATATAAAATGGAGTCAAAAGTGGTGCTGCTTGGATTCGAACCCAGGTCGCCCGTAATTAAACAGCACACCGGAGTGAAATTACATGAAGGCAAGTTTTTCAACATTTTGACTGATTTTGACCCACAAGAATGAAATTCCAGACCTGTCACAATGATATTGTTAAAAAACATGTATGATGCAGCTTTATTCACCAACAAAGAGGACAACAAACATTTACTTAATAAAAAGCGAACATCAGAAATTGAGACAGGTTTAAGGAATTTTTGAAAATTCTTCAAAATGGATCTTTAAAACAAAAGAAACATTTCAGAGAAATTTGGGGAAAATTACAAGGGGTTAGCCCCGTTGTTATCCCCAAAAAATCACAGGGGGTTAGCCTTGTAGTTTTCCCCAAATCACAAAGGGTTAGCCTTGTAGTTTTCCCCAAATCACAAAAGGTTAGCCTTGTAGTTTTCCCCAAATCACAAAGGGTTAGCCTTGTAGTTTTCCCCAAATCACAAAGGGTTAGCCTTGTAGTTTTCCCCAAATCACAAAGGGTTAGCCTTGTAGTTTTCCCCAAATCACAAAGGGTTAGCCTTGTAGTTTTCCCCAAATCACAAAGGGTTAGCCTTGTAGTTTTCCCCAAATCACAAAGGGTTAGCCTTGTAGTTTTCCCCAAATCACAAAGGGTTAGCCTTGTAGTTTTCCCCAAAATTACAAAAGGTTAGCCTTGTAGTTTTCCCCAAATCACAAAAGGTTAGCCTTGTAGTTTTCCCCAAATCACAAAAGGTTAGCCTTGTAGTTTTCCCCAAAATCACAAGAGGTTAGCCTCGTTGTTACCCCCAAAATCACAAGGGGTAAGCTTTGTAGTTTCCCAAAATCACAAGGGGTTAGCCTCGTTGTTACCCCCAAAATCACAAGGGGGTAAGCTTTGTAGTTTTCCCCAAATCACAAAGGGTTAGCCTTGTAGTTTTCCCAAATCACAAAGGGTTAGCCTTGTAGTTTTCCCCAAAATCACAAGAGGTTGCAGGGCAGGATTAACACCTCTGAGGGCCCCTGGGCACCTGAAACTCCAAGGGCCCCCCCACGGGCACGGGTCGTTCGCGTGCGGCCGCGAAGCGGCCGTGCGCAAATATGTGCACGCGCGCGAAGCGCGCGTGCGCAAAATTTTGAGTTTTTTTTTTCATTTTCCTCTAAATATTCACAATTTGGTGATTGTCAATATTTAGATACCTTATTTGTCCAACTGACAAATAAGTCCTCAACTATACAGTCATTGTAGTCTGTCAGACAGACGCACAAAGGCCTACATGCTAAGCTGGCATTCATTAGAAAATGAGTTTCAATCAGTTGACTTGACTTTCATGAAATAAAGTTGATTTAATCAATAAAGGCAAAATAACAACACAAGGCTACTATTTCAAATTTTTGGAAAAAACAATTTTTCAATTTTTTTTTTCGACCACCATGGAGGGCCCCCTGATGCCCAGGGGCCCCTGGGCACGTGCCCAAAGTGCCCATATGGTAGATCCGGCCCTGGTTGTTACCCCCAAAATCACAAGGGGTAAGCTTTGTAGTTTCCCAAAATCACAAGGGGTTAGCCTCGTTGTTACCCCCCAAAATCACAAGGGGGTAAGCTTTGTAGTTTTCCCCAAATCACAAAGGGTTAGCCTTGTAGTTTTCCCCAAATCACAAAGGGTTAGCCTTGTAGTTTTCCCCAAAATCACAAGAGGTTAGCCTCGTTGTTACCCCCAAAATCACAAGGGGGTAAGCTTTGTAGTTTCCCCAAATCACAAGGGGTTAGCCTCGTTGTTACCCCCTAAAATCACAAGGGGTAAGCTTTGTAGTTTCCCCAAATCACAAAGGGATTAACCTTGTAGTTTTCCCCAAATCACAAAGGGTTAGCCTTGTAGTTTTCCCAAATCACAAAGGGTTAGCCTTGTAGTTTTCCCAAATCACAAAGGGTTAGCCTTGTAGTTTTCCCCAAATCACAAAGGGTTAGCCTTGTAGTTTTCCCCAAATCACAAAGGGTTAGCCTTGTAGTTTTCCCAAAGAAATTACATAAATTGCAAAAACCCTAAGGCCTTGTAGCCTTGTAGTTATCCGCCAATAATCACTTGGTAGTTTCCTCAAAATCACATGGGTTTAGTCTTGTAGTTTCCCCCAAACAAGTTTTACCCCTTCTGATTTTGTAGCTTTCCCAAAAATCACACTGGGTTAGCCTCGTAGTTTTCTCAAAATCACAAGGGGTAAGCCTCGTAGTTTTCTGAAAATCATAAGGGGGTAAGACCCGTAGTTTCCCCCAAAAATCACAAGGGGGTAAGCCTTGTAGTTTTCCCCAATTCACAAAGGAAGGGTTAGCCTTGTTGTTTCCCCTAAAAATCACTAGGGATTAGTCTTGTAGTTTCCCAAAAAATCACAAGGTTTACCCCTTCTGATTTTGTAGTTTTCCCCAAATCACAATGGGTTAGCCAGGTATATAGTTTTCCTCACAGGTCACAAGAGGATAAGCCTTATCATGGGCGGATCCAGAACATTTTTTAGGGGGGGCTGAGAATCAAAAACAATTATTTTTCAGTGCTACAAAAATTACAATGAAATAATCAAAGGGAGAGAAAAACAAAGCACACTGTGGGAATGGGAGTGCGTTCTCCTCTCCCCTCCCCCTCTCTCTTTTTCTCTCCCTTTTAAATTTTTAAATGTTTTTTTTTAATACAATTTTAGGGGGGGTGCTACAGCCCCCTTAGCCCCCCCCTGGATCCGCCAATGCTTATAGTTCTCTCCAAATCACAAGGGGTTAGCCTTGCAGTTTCCCCAAAAAATCACAAGGGAGTAAGCCTTGTAATTTTCCAAAAGACATCACAAGGGGTCAGTAGTTTTCCCCAAAATCAGAAAACCTAGATTACTCATTTTGTATAGATTTATTTTGTATTAATTTATTTTAATTCATAGTCTGACTTCTTACTATCATTATTCCAATTTGTTTTATAATAAAATTTACATGGGAGGAAATGTAGCATAAAATATAAAAGCAAAGTATAATGTTTTAACCTACATGTATATGTACACACATGTGTACATGTTTTTTCAATATAATTATGTTCCACAAGTGAATCATTGTTTTACTAGTTGTATTTACATTTTAACCAATATTAGATCCTAACGTGAACTGCTGGCGCAAGTACCTTGAAAGGATCTTATTATTTTCCTTGAAGAAGACAAGTACGTAACTTACATGCAGGTACTTTTAAAACATTCATTTCAAAATTAATTGGTCATATACATGTAGCATAGTTGGATAGAGCTGTTTCAAAAATACATTTTATTTAGGATAAACTGTAAGATGCATCGCCCATGTTTTACCCGGAAATTATTCTTTTGAAGAGAGGAAAACAAAATATACTGAAGAGCAAAAGAAACGCAAGTCCGAGGTCTTGTCAAGTTTTCAAACAGAAGACAAACCATTTTGATTCTAATCACTCATTTAATGAAAAATGCTTTCAATTTGTGAGCTGAAAGTGACTGTTGAATGTGAAAATCTTGCAATGCAATTTCAACAGTCACTTTCAGCTCACAAATTGAAAGCATTTTTCATTAAATGAGTGATTAGAATCAAAATGGTTTGTCTTCTGTTTGGAAACTTGACAAGACCTCGGACTTGCGTTTCTTTTGCTGTTCAGTATACTTTGAAATGAGATATTCAACAAAATAGTTGTCAGTAACTAGAGATTACCGTATAACTGTTATGACGGGACCCAGCCATGAACTAATTTCGCTACATATTTACTATAAAGCCATGCTTCTCATGATTATTTTGAGAAATTTTAAAGTATTTGTTATCTCTGACCGCAATAATCTCCGAAAGATAGGCTCCGTGTTGCTCGAGTACTCTCTTAATGTAAAAAGAGTGAAAACCACTATTTTAAAGAGCTATATGACGGACAAGTCTTTTTTTGGAGTGAAACCCACTCTGATTCGAGTGAAAAATACAGTAAAAGGCTATTCACTCTTTATACACTACTAATTTTACTCTTTATCCACTCCAAAAAGACTTGTCCGCCATATAGCTCTTTGAAAGAGTGGTTTTCACTCTTTTACATTAAGAGAGTACATGCAGGTCAAGTGAACCATGGATAATTGCAGCTTCGTCCCGTAAGATCGCAATGTTCGAATGCAAAAGACTATTTCCGGAATAAAAATCACAGGAATTACATCTTTGAATTCGTCACCAGTCAAATAATACAGCATATAAGGTCTTTTTCACAATACATCAGTGTACATTTATGGGTCAATTCCAAAGTGCATGACTTTTCTACAACACGTTAAACTCACCAAAAGCATTAAAAATTATTGGCAAAATTAAATGCTGAAAAAATACAAAGTATGCAGATTAAAACACAACAGTATACTTTAACTGAATCATTCGCCAACACAAGTACAAGCAAACTCTAGTGTACACGAATGTAAGCAAGGATTTGGGAAAAAGGGTTAATTTATAACACTTTTACACGTGTATTACAAATAAAACAGGGTGTCCAAAAGACACCCAAAGGCTAACACCCAAGTGTCAGAATCAACTGTCCACTACAAGTAGTAATAAATGTTCCGTCCATTTGGTATTCGTTTCTAATCAAATGTTTACATGGATGTTTAAAACTGTTATGATTATATGACAAATGCATAATAGGCGACACCTGTAGTTTAACCCTAACCTTCCCAAATCCTCCAAAATCCTCTTTGCCAAAGTGAAGGATTTTGAAGGATTGAGGTTACATGCTTCATGCTCTTTGCTAAAGTGAAGGATTTTGGAGAATTGAGGTTATTGGGCATACTTGCCTTTCCATGGTACATGGACATCCATGTTTGTTGTAGTGATTGCACGGTCAGTGCTTGGGTCAGTGGACACTGTTTATTGCTCCATGCATGCAGGGAGGGTCCCTGGCCATGTACATGTATCACAGATTAGAAACACATGTGTGCATACATGTCATGTGCTTGCTTTACTACTGAAGGATTTTGGAGGATTCAGGTTATGTGTAAGCAAATGGGCCTCGGGAGTTAGGAATAATTCAGGTTATGTGTAAGCAAATGGGCCTAGGGAGTTAGGAAGGATTCAGGTTATGTGTAAGCAAATGGGCCTAGGGAGTTAGGGTTAATAACATAGGCCTACATGTTGTATATTTCTATATCTTCACTTCTTCTTTGGCAGTGGATGAGGATTGGCGGATTACATGAACAAATTATTTTCCATTGCTCTGCAATGTTTCTTTTGTTTTAAAGATCCATTTTCAAGGATGTTCAAACATTCCTTAATCCTGTCCTAATTTCTGATGTTCGCTATTTATTAAGTAAATGTTCATTATCCTCTTTGTTAGTGTATAAAGCTGCATCATGCATGAGGTTATTGACAGTATAAACACTCGTTTGTTGCAACTACATGTATGTAACACATACTGATCCGAAAAACTTTCTATCAGTTTTTTTTTTCACAATGTCATTGTGACAGGTCTGGAATTTCATTCTTGTAGGGGCAAGACCCCTTTCCTCATTTAACCCTCCTACTACTACAAGGGTCAAAATCAGTTAAAATGTTGATATACTTGCCAAGGTATATCTAGTGTACTTAAAAAGTCAAACACTGTCAAACCTTATGTGTAGTAAGTACATTTACAGGTCAAAAAGAGTCGACCGTATTTGACTGGTAAAAGCATTGTCTGGTATTGTTCAGGGTGGTTAAAATGACAGTAAAAACCAGTCAAAAATGCTCCTGTGTGCACATTTGGGTCAACAGTCAAAACGGGCAGTTGACTGGTTTTGACCTTTATAGTGCAGCTGTAGTAAGAGGGTTAAGGGCATATCTATTAGAATATCAGAATGTCTATGGGAAATGTTTTAAGGGGCACTGAGACCAAGACCAGGGCAACAGAGGTCGTGGCCATCGAGAAATTCTCCAACTCTGATTCTAGAGCTGTAATGGTAGCCATTAGTAAGATTTCAATCTTTCGGCAAAACATAAATCGTGATCAACTCTTGACAATTTTTACCGTTTGTATAAGTTTGTATAAAGAAAAAAAGTTTAGGCAATGCATTTTCTGAGGTTGGCAAATTATTGTTGGTTTCACTCCATGTTAAGGTGCCCTGGCTTATGTTGGAATGACGTCACACTTACAGTACAACCAGTTTTGTACTACATATCGTCCCCTGGACAAAAGGGACAATACATGTACAGTGTACATGAACACTAGTAGGCTCCTCGTTTGCCAGTTCTTCGTTTCCAAAGGTCCTCACAACCACGTTGTGTACAAATCCAATGAATATTGCTTCAAAAAGTCACACAAAAAAAAAAAAAAATGGGAACAATAAAAGGGAATAATAGATATCCTTGGTTACGCTGTGATTCACGAATGTGTGTGCATGTACCAAGCAAAACTTGTAGCTTTGTTTGGTGAAGAGGATAGTAAAGACTATTTGCGGTGACCAGGGTTGTAGCTACGCCGGTCGGGTCTAACCGGCACTCCCGCTGGCCGACCGGCACCAAACGCAAATTGATGTCTTACCGACCGGCACAAAAATTTGTGAATATTTCATTAAACAGTAATAAAAGTAAAAAAAGTTCATGTATTCTTCATTTCTTTGAGTTATTTGCCACTATTTTGAGGACTTTAGTCTATAGATCAATTAAAACATCGTACGATATTATAAAATAAATCTCAGTTTGTAGCGGTACAAACAAATACACTAATTAGCATTTATTTATGACGTCAGGGAAAAGACCAGGGAATCCCCATTATGATTGGTTGTTTGCGCCTGCACGATGAGCTAATGCCACTAGTCTCTACCGCGTGTAAATGATGCGACGTGCTTCGTAATGTCGATGTACGTAAATTTCAGGTTGGTTAAGCGTGACTTCGTAAACGTCTAGCTTTCCCCGCGATGTGCTCAGCAAAGGGAAAATTATTCACGTGCGTCCCTCCGCCCATTCATGAAAAGTTTTGTGAACGTTTTTTGGAAGTGTTTTGATCAAAATAATTATGTCGCACTCGCAGAAAAGTATCACCAGCTTTTTCTCTTCGGCCACTAAATGCAAGGGGCCGGCAGTGATAGACACGGCAGCCGGGTCAAGCGAGAAGCCGTCAAATTCGAGACATTCTTCTGCGACCACATCTTCGTGTTCGAGTACAACTGACCTGGGAACTGATCACGCTACAGAGTCTTCGGCCACTGTGGATTTAGGCCAAAAACTCAGAGCTCCTATGCCTGACAGCCCCGGTTGCTCAAGTGTTACCTCATCAAAAAAACAGAAGCAGGCATCTAAGTTTAATAGCGAAAAGTGGACACCTGGTAGGCCATACAGAAGTTTCAGTTTTTCTGAGCCAACATTGTTGTCAATTGCATTGGAGGGCACTCCTTCACATCATAAATTCTTGTATAATACTATGAAAATATACTATTATACAACAAATTATGTGAAAGGTGAGCCCTCCAAATCTATTCTTAAAAGCTAAAACCCAGGAGCTTCGGGGTGCTTCGTCCCCTCAACCCCCACCGAGGCGTTGCCCCTGGACCCCACCAGGGGCCCTTAAGCGGGCCCCTGGACCCCCGGCCGTGAGGAGCTGCGCTCCGTTCGCTCCGCTCACTACGCTCGCAATTGACAAAATTAGCCGGCACTCAATTTGGTCTGGTGACAACCCTGGCGGTGACACCATGTGAAATTCTCAATTGAGTAGTAAGTAGTTCTGAAAAAAATTGGAGGTTACAACTGGACGTTTTGATCAGTATACTCTGATTGTCTTCAGGAGAAACCACTACATGTATGTACCAAGCAGATAGTGGCATTTGATATAATGGGGTTCTACTCTATACACGTACATGTACACACAGTCAAATAGAATTTGCACACATACAAGGGCAAGCACATTATTTTTCCTCTTCAATCAGGAATGAAAAATTGCACTGAGCTTAAACAGTAGTTCCAAAGAATTTTCACCTATGTAATACTAAGAAATCAATTGCACATAATTATTAAATATAATAAGTGCTTCATATACCAAACATGCTACGGCTCTACGGTGACTGCCCACAACAATTTCCTATTTCTCTGCATGATTTGTGAAGGGAATTGTGCCCTCGTACACAGCACTTCTCCCTACCCTACAGTTTGACCAAAATCCAAAAAAGGTTGTAACAAGGATATGACCTTGCGTGATGGGACGATACGTACATGTACATGAACCAACGTATTCTTCGTTCAAGACTGTATTTAAACGTTTTTGATACACGATCCGTCGCCGCACGCCGAATGATGGCACTACACAAACCACTACAATCGAATCACAAACTGCTATCACACACGAACTGCTATCAAACACAGTCTTAGGAGTTTCGTAGAATCTCCCCCAGAAAACATGGGGGAAACCACTACGCATGCGTCAATTTGAAATGCTAGCGCGGCCCACATTTTTGGTGCGAACGCGCATACACAACAACAGACTGCTGTGTTCATTGATCGCCAACTTCTCGGCAGTCCATTGTTGTTAATGTTAATGCACGTGCGCACCAAAAATGCGGGCCGCGCTAGCATTTCAAATTGACACGTGTTTTCGGGGGGGGGGGAGATTCTACGAAATTCCCAAGACTGTGTTTGATAGTGGTTCGTGTGTGGTAGTGGTTCATGATTGTAGCGGATCGTGATTGTAGCGGTTCGTGATTGTAGCGGTTCGTGATTGTAGAGGTTCGTGATTGTAGCGGTTCGTGATTGTAGCGGTTCGTGATTGTAGCGGTTCGTGATTGTAGCGGTTCGTGATTGTAGAGGTTCGTGATTGTAGAGGTTCGTGATTGTAGAGGTTCGTGATTGTAGAGGTTCGTGATTGTAGAGGTTCGTGACTGTAGCGGTTCGTGTAGCGCCGTTGGATCAAAAACATACAACACAGTCTTGAACCAAGACTAGAACCAACGAGGAACTCACCCTTCAGTTAGTGATGCATATTGCGGGCCGCGCTAGCATTTCAAATTGACACGTGTTTTCGGGGGGGGGGGGGGGAGATTCTACGAAATTCCCAAGACTGTGTTTGATAGTGGTTCGTGTGTGGTAGTGGTTCATGATTGTAGCGGATCGTGATTGTAGCGGTTCGTGATTGTAGCGGATCGTGATTGTAGAGGTTTGTGATTGTAGCGGTTCGTGATTGTAGCGGTTCGTGATTGTAGAGGTTCGTGATTGTAGAGGTTCGTGATTGTAGAGGTTCGTGATTGTAGAGGTTCGTGACTGTAGCGGTTCGTGTAGCGCCGTTGGATCAAAAACATACAACACAGTCTTGAACCAAGACTAGAACCAACGAGGAACTCACCCTTCAGTTAGTGATGCATATTGCGGGCCGCGCTAGCATTTCAAATTGACACGTGTTTTCGGGGGGGGGGGAGATTCTACGAAATTCCCAAGACTGTGTTTGATAGTGGTTCGTGTGTGGTAGTGGTTCATGATTGTAGCGGATCGTGATTGTAGCAGTTCGTGATTGTAGCGGTTCGTGATTGTAGAGGTTCGTGATTGTAGCGGTTCGTGATTGTAGCGGTTCGTGATTGTAGAGGTTCGTGATTGTAGCGGTTCGTGATTGTAGCAGTTCGTGATTGTAGTGGTTCGTGATTGTAGAGGTTCGTGATTGTAGCGGTTCGTGATTGTAGCGGTTCGTGATTGTAGCGGTTCGTGATTGTAGCGGTTCGTGATTGTAGCGGTTCGTGATTGTAGAGGTTCGTGATTGTAGCGGTTCGTGATTGTAGAGGTTCGTGATTGTAGCGGTTCGTGATTGTAGCGGTTCGTGATTGTAGCGGTTCGTGATTGTAGCGGTTTGTGATTGTTACGGTTCGTGATTGTAGAGGTTCGTGATTGTAGCGGTTCGTGATTGTAGCGGTTCGTGATTGTAGAGGTTCGTGATTGTAGAGGTTCGTGATTGTAGCGGTTCGTGTAGCACAGTTGGATCAAAAACATACAACACAGTCTTGAACCAAGACTAGAACCAACGAGGAACTCACCCTCTTTTGCCTCTGACCAAGGGCACCCTTCAGTTAGTGATGCATATTGCATAAGATATACTGAAATAAAGTGTATCATTATATTAAAAATAGAGCACGGAGAGCTAATATATCTTAATAATGAATACCAATCAAATGAAGTATCCTTTATCATGTTATAAGTATCTGAAAAACTATCTCCAGGAGCAAATATTGTTCCCTTTTCAAGAAATTATCCAAAAAATATGATACACTTTATGTTTTCCCAAACTTTTGAGCTTTGGTTTGACCTGGTGATTTCCTAAAGCTGGAGAAACTTTCGTGTCTAGAGAGGGCCTCGGTGCGGCTACCAAGATCATCAAACTGGTAAACAGTGTCTGTATCCATGGAATAAGTGGCATCATCCGACTCCCTGAGTTCAATTCCTACCGAGGAATGCCTGGTAGCTGGGGCATCTGTGCTAAACCGATCCCCGTCTGTTGGATCTAAGAGTTTGAGACTGCTATCGACACTGGATGCTGGCGAAGTGTCTGTTTTGAAGCTATTTTTGGGTGACGATTGGCTTTGGCTTTGCATGGAGTGAGTTGTCATGTTATCACTTGAATTTGAGTCTTCTTTCGATGATGATGATGATGATGCAAGAAGAGGGGTTTGAGTGGTTGGGATGTCTTTATCAGCCAATGGTGATGCCGGATTGGAGGGTTCTGGTTTGATGGGCATTAATGACAGTTGGGTCAAAGCTGCTCTCGACTTGTAATGGTTGTTGGTGTTAGTTGGGAAGTCTTGCTCTACAGTGGTGGATATTGTTGCTGGTGTTGGTTGCACAGATACATTGAGCTGACCTGAAGGTGCAAACTTTGGTAAAACGAAAGAATCCAATTCCTCTTCTGGCGACGATTCAGGCAACCTTTCCTGTGAGTCACTACAGGGCAATTCTAATATATTTTCTTGATCCGCTAATGTTGAAGAAAACATCTCCGGCTGTTCGCTTATCTGAACTTGGCTAGCAGCCAATGGATCCAGTGGTTGTGGTTCGAGCCTACTATTGCTGGTTCCCTCGACTAAATCAGTCGATGGCCAACTGTTCTGCTTCCCCTGATACACCATGCTAGTAGGCTCAAGGGTCTCTGTACTCCCTGTGTCATTTAAAGGTTCCTCTAAGGACAGTGCAGCAACATATGGTTCAATCACGGCTGTGGTTTGTATAGTCCTTCCATCAACATGATGATTTATGTGCATGGCTTGTTTTGCTTCAATAGCCTTTGCTGCCATATCCACACTTGGGATAGGTATTGGAAGAGATGCAAGAGGCTCTGTATCAGGTGTCAGATCCTCAAAGGGGCTGTTCTGCTCCTCGTAAGGGGATGGTGAGGGGCTATGCCTAACTTCTGGGGGGTGGTACGGAGGTGGTGGTGTGTCGTGCTGTGCATTAAGCCGTGAGGAATTCACTTGGCTGTACACCGGGGGAGCTTGGACTGGGTAAGGAGTGCTGCTGACAGGTGGTAGCTCTTGCTGTTGCTGGGCGACAACTTCAGATCGATCAGGCTCAAGAAGGCTTCTTGGGGCTTGATATATCATGTTGGAGGCATTGCTGTTTTAATGAAACAGAAACCATATTAAAATACATAAACAACTTGAAAAACACACTGTTAGTTTGAACATGAAGAAATAAATCAAACTTCCTGTTTGGATCTTGCCATTTTAGTTAAAGGCATTGTCCACCATATGCTAAAAGCATTGTCTTGTATTGTTCAGGGCGGTCAATATGACAGTCAAAACCAGTCAAAAATGCCCCTGTGTGCACATTTGGGTCAACAGTCAAAACAGGCAGTTGACTGGTTTTGACCTCTATAGCTACTTGCCACTAAAGTGCAGCTATAGGAGGAGGGTTAATAACCCAATACAAGTATACATTTTTGGAAAGCTGTGTTTTTTCTCTTTCGTTATTAAAATACATAAACGACTTGAAAAACACACTGTTAGTTTGAACATGAAGAAATAAATCAAACTTCCTGTTTGGATCTTGCCATTTTAGTTGAAGGGATTGTCCACCATTGGTAAAATGTTTTTAAATGCATCCATATTTTGGAATAAAACGTGTATAATGATTGAGTTGATATATTGAGTTTATATATCGTGTTTTGCTAAAAACCGAGTTGGAACTTGTGTTTGCCTACCTGTGAATGATGTCTGAGTGGTGTCGGTGCAAAAGTTTTAAATATGGCGTTTATCGCGTTTTGCTATGAAACTCTTCATATGTTTAAAGGTATAAAAACCTACTCGTTTCAGCTTATGCTATTGTGTCATTATCAAGAAAATAGTAAGAATGCACTCGATTTGTCTGTATGAAGATAATGGATCACAGCCATTATCCATTTCAGATTCATGTTTTCTACAAAAATTTCAGCATGTCAGACGGAATAATTTATCAGAATGACGTTTGGTACCATCACTGACTTCCTTACGTTTTAATTCCCCATTTGAGTTCCAGAAGAGTCTTGAGGTTAGGGAGGGTGGCCCGGAGGTCTGTAGTCTGTACACCCATGGCAAACCGGAGCTGAGCAATGTTGCGATTGAGGAGATACAGGGCGTAATTGAACTGGAACCGCTCCTTGCCGCGACTGTACAACGGGAAACTGTGCATCCACAGAAAAAAACAAAATGAAAGCAATTTAAAGTTTCTCATCAACCAATCTCACAAAATTGATGAGGGATATTTTTAATTAACTCTAACCTTCCCAAATCCTACAAAATCCTCTTTGCTAAAGGATTTTGAAGGATTGAGGTTACATGCTGCATGCTCTTTGCTAAATAAAGTGAAGGATTTTAGAGGATTGAGGTTATTAGGCATACTTGCCTTTCCATGGTACATCCATGTTTGTTGTAGTGATTGCAAGGTCAGTGCTTGGGTCAGTGGATCTGACAGTCGGCTAACCACTAAAGTGGTTCACAATCGCGATTTTTTTGTTTAATCGCGATATATTTTGTTAAATCGCAATTTGTCGATATCTCGATAACTTGAAAAGGTTCTCGATATCGTAATCGAACAAAAAAGGTATAGCAAAATTCAATATTATCGTGTTATCGCCCAAGCTTAGTAGGTACCACAGCAGTTATGGTCAACTGATTAGTCTATAGTCAGGAGGTGCTTGCTAGAAAATGAGGACCCGACTGGAACAAATTTTGTGTCTCTCAATCTTTTTTGTGCATTCAGTTAAATTTTGTTGTTGTTTTTAAAGAAAATAATGTATAATAAAATGTTCCAAGCAGGGTCAAAATTCCATGCAGGCACATTCCATGTGCCTAAAAGGAAAGTACTACAACATGAGTTATTCCCAGATTATCGAATAGACAAATTAGAATCTAAAACAAATTATTTGGCGTAAAGGTGGTACAAGTATCAATTATCCTGAAAAACAGGTACTGTTACATGTATAGTATGTCAAATGTACAAAAAGGTTGCCCTACATCAAAACATAAACCTGCAACAATTTTTCAATGTTTTCTCAAAAATCGTGAGCACCTACTGCAGTTCAACTTTCACAGGTTAATTTTTAGGATATTTTCTTGAGAACTAGAGGTTGAAATAAACATATATGTTACTAAATACAAATAAAGTAAATAAAAATAGATTTCGACTTACTCTCTGTCCTTGTCAGCCAGTGCCTCCGTGATGTGGTCTCTGACGAGGGACCGCGAGCCGTAATGGACCATGGGATAGCGGAGGGGTAACTTGAGGATTTGTGACATCATGAGGATGAGATGACAGGTGTGACCTAGCCCGGTGGAGACCACCATATCATCAGTCCCTGCAGCAGTAAGAACACCAAGGTCAGTTTTTTTGTAATCCCCTAGATAACATTAAAGTAACTTGCAGAGTTGTTGACTCGAGTCAGTCACTTGACTTCAAGTCACCTTTTATTTACTTGCGACTTAAGGGTTAAACATATCATATTTCACTTCAGGTCAGCACCGGCACTGCATGATGCTATGTTGTATTATAACCAGTAGTGTTTTAAGCTGACTGCTGCATACATCAATTAAATATAGGGTAGACACTTTCAAAAATTCTTGCAAAATTCTTGCAAAATTCTTGTAAAACCTTTGCAAAATTCTTCAAAAATACTTCAAATCAATTTCAAACATTTAACCATATACATGTAAAACTGCAGAGTGCCATCTTAATGAGCCCATAGGGTAAAGTGGGGTTAGTTTTGGAGTGGAGGATGCACCAATAAATAGTTGTACTTCTGGTGATTAGCCCCCCACAAAGCAAATTGAGCTGACCGTATCTTCACGACAGTATCGTCAGGATCGGAGCAGACTTTACACAGCGCAAGGAATCGGTGTCATATAGTGTTAGATGAACTCAGTGGTTGAAAGGAATACTTTTGCTGACCTAGATAACAGGGAATGATAAGGGAGGAAGGCCAAAGTCATGGTACAGCCAAGCCTTTGAGAAGACCAGCCAGGCCTAGGCTACCTGGCCTCCTAATCTGTATTTTGTGAGTCCTGATCCTGTACCTGCCAATCAACATAACCTGGGCTTCTGGAGGGCCTAGCCCAGGCAAGCAGAGCTTATTATATAGGCCAGTAGACAGGGGACCTGGCCGGGCTTCTCAAAGGCTTGGCTGTACCATGACTTTGGCCCTTGTCCCTAAGTGGCTGCAGTATATTACTATGTTGCAGCCATTGGACCATTATTTATGCATTAGGCACGGTAATATGATCTTATCGTGTCATGTTATCTAGACCAGCACGTGCTCATGGGGTATTATTTTCAGTCACTGAGTTAACTCTTTAACCATCATATTTTTGGGTGGTTGTTGTGGTGTTTTATACCATGATCTTTCAGCTCTGTTCCTCTTATTTCTATTAACCCTCCTACTACTACAAGGGTCAAAATCAGTCCAAGTGTTGATATACTTGCCAAGGTGTATCTAGTGCACTGAAAAGTCAAAGACTATCAAACCTTATGTGTAGCAAGTACATTGTTGTGGTGTTTTATACCATGATCTTTCAGCTCTGTTCCTCTTATTTCTATTAACCCTCCTACTACTACAAGGGTCAAAATCAGTCAAAATGTTGATATACTTGCCAAGGTATATCTAGTGCACTGAAAAGTCAAACACTGTCAAACCTTATGCAAGTACATTTACAGGTCAAAATGAGTTGATCGTTTTTGACTGGTAAAAGCATTGTCTGGTATTGTTCAGGGTGGGCAAAATGACAGTAAAAACCAGTCAAAAATGCCCCTGTGTGCACATTTGGGTCAACAGTCAAAACAGGCAGTTGACTGGTTTTGACATCTACAGCAACTTCCCACTAAAGTGCAGCTATAGTAGGAGGCTTAATAACCCAATGCAAGTATACATTTTTGGAAAGCTGTTTTTTTTTTCTCTTTCGTTTGATACCAAATTCGTCTGAATATGGTCAAGTTGAAAGATTTCCACATGAAATCTATGAAAAAAATTAAATTCAAATCCGTTGCCATGGTAACAGAATTCAACAGCATACAAAAATATTATCAATAAAAAACATACCTGGAATCATTCTAAGAGGCCTGAGCAGCATTTATGCAAGAAACAGTCAATTATATACATCAAACATACAGTACATACATTCTAGGTTTACTAAAAAGTTCAAAAAATCTCTTATTTTGACAACAAAATTTAGCACTATCAATGTGGAAAAAAAAACGGAAGTGCTCAGCAGATCCTTCTAGATGATCAGGGCGCCCTCAATTGGTATGATTAGGTCAACCAAAAGCTTATTACCTAGGCAGGGAGTGAATGCATTCATTTCGTACAAATTCGTACGATTGATGTATAAAGGGTTGATCTAAAAACTAGGAGACCGTTTCCATGCCCTGTAGAAAGTCTGTTCTAATCGTGACGATACTGTCCTTTTAACTAGGTTGTCAAACATTTATAAGTGAGATAATTTACAGCCCTTTTGTGTTTACCTGAATAATTCTCTGCATTTGGAAGTCGAATGCCGAGGATTGTGTGTTCGTTGTTGGTCACCTCCACCACAGGGTAGATATCTGAGAGTTCGCCAATGAGAGTGGTTTTCCGAGCAGCATATTTGGCGGATAATTTTTGCAGCTGCTCCCTGCGTAGAAAAGGTAAACAAAACTCAGTGAATGATTCTCTTTGTTTTTATTATTACATGTATTTATTATTTATTATTATACATTTCTGGTAATGAATCCAAGGATCTCTCAAAAGTACACTTAAACACTGTAACTCGGAAGCTTAACCCTAACTCCCTAGGCCCATTTGCTTACACATAACCTGAATCCTTCCTAACTCCCTAGGCCCATTTGCTTACACATAACCTGAATCCTCCCTAACTCCCTAGGCCCATTTGCTTACACATAACCTGAATCCTTCCTAACTCCGTAGGCCCATTTGCTTACACATAACCTGAATCCTTCCTAACTCCCTAGGCCCATTTGCTTACACATAACCTGAATCCTCAAAAATCCTTTCAGTAGTAAAGCAAGCACATGACATGTATGCACACATGTGTTTCTAATCTGTGATACGTGTACATGTACAGGGACTGCTCCCTGCATGCATGGAGCAATAAACAGTGTCCACTGACCCAAGCACTGACCTTGCAATCACAACAACAAACATGGATGTACATATACCATGGAAAGGCAAGTATGCCTAATAACCTCAATCCTCCAAAATCCTTTACTTTAGCAAAGAGCATGTAGCATGTAACCTCAATCCTTCAAAATCCTTCACTTTAGCAACGAGGATTTTGGAGGATTTGGGAGGGTTAGGATTAAGGAAACCTGTAAACAAGGGCACTTGCTATGTGAACCAGAAACACCGGAGTAAACCCCTACTCGTCCACGATAAGTGTTCTGGGTTCTTTTACATGCATTACTTAATCTAGTACACAGGTCCTACGGCTTAACGTCCCATCCGAAGGATGAAGCAAAATGCTTGACAAAATTCACAAATTGCTGATCAAAATTCAAGATTTTGCTATTGAAAAAATATTGATGTCCAGTCGTCCAGTCATTTCATTTCTGGTGTTTCCCTACCATAACAAAAGAACTGTCTCGCGCTGTCAGTAAAAATCATGTTAAGTTTTTGTTTTTGAATTATGATGATACATGTATGTACACTAGCCATTGGCTGTGTGATGATACATGTATGTACACTAGCCATTGGCTGTGTGATGATACATGTATGTACACTAGCCATTGGCTGTGTGATGATACATGTATGTACACTAGCCATTGGCTGTGTGATGATACATGTATGTACACTAGCCATTGGCTGTGTGATGATACATGTATGTACACTAGCCATTGGCTGTGTGATGATACATGTATGTACACTAGCCATTGGCTGTGTGATGATACATGTATGTACACTAGCCATTGGCTGTGTGATGATACATGTATGTACACTAGCCATTGGCTGTGTGATGATACATGTATGTACACTAGCCATTGGCTGTGTGATGATACATGTACACTAGCCATTGGCTGTGTGATGATACATGTATGTACACTAGCCATTGGCTGTGTGATGATACATGTATGTACACTAGCCATTGGCTGTGTGATGATACATGTACACTAGCCATTGGCTGTGTGATGATACATGTATGTACACTAGCCATTGGCTGTGTGATGATACATGTATGTACACTAGCCATTGGCTGTGTGATGATACACTGGCTGTATGTACACTAGCCATTGGCTGTGTGATGATACATGTATGTACACCAGCCATTGGCTGTGTGATGACACATGTATGTACACTGGCATTGGCTGTGTGATGATACCGTATGTACACTAGCCATTGGCTGTGTGATGATACATGTATGTACACTAGCCATTGGCTGTGTGATGATGCGTATGTACACTGTACATTGGCTGTGTGATGATACATGTATGTACACTGGCCATTGGCTGTGTGATGATACATGTATGTACACCAGCCATTGGCTGTGTGATGATACATGTATGCGTACACCAGCCATTGGCTGTGTGATGATACATGTACTAGCCATTGGCTGTGTG
Source organism: Zoroaster sp. YZ-2022 (assembly GCA_029582265.1). Classification (NCBI taxonomy): domain Eukaryota; kingdom Metazoa; phylum Echinodermata; class Asteroidea; order Forcipulatida; family Zoroasteridae; genus Zoroaster; species Zoroaster sp. YZ-2022. The sequence goes on along the minus strand of CM055829.1, from coordinate 10,083,007 downwards.
ATGATACATGTATGTACACTAGCCATTGGCTGTGTGATGATACATGTATGTACACTAGCCATTGGATGATACATGTATGTACACTAGCCATTGGCTGTGTGATGATACATGTATGTACACTAGCCATTGGCTGTGTGATGATACATGTATGTACACTAGCCATTGGCTGTGTGATGATACATGTATGTACACTATGATACATGTATGTACACTAGCCATTGGCTGTGTGATGATACATGTATGTACACTAGCCATTGGCTGTGTGATGATACATGTATGTACACTAGCCATTGGCTGTGTGATGATACATATGTACACTAGCCATTGGCTGTGTGATGATACATGTATGTACACTAGCCATTGGCTGTGTGATGATACATGTATGTACACTAGCCATTGGCTGTGTGATGATACATGTATGTACACTAGCCATTGGCTGTGTGATGATATATGTACACTAGCCATTGGCTGTGTGATGATACATGTATGTACACTAGCCATTGGCTGTGTGATGATACATGTATGTACACTAGCCATTGGCTGTGTGATGATACATGTATGTACACTAGCCATTGGCTGTGTGATGATACATGTATGTACACTAGCCATTGGCTGTGTGATGATACATGTATGTACACTAGCCATTGGCTGTGTGATGATACATGTATGTACACTAGCCATTGGCTGTGTGTTTTCGGTTATTTCAGGAACCGGATACCCGAAATTGGAAATCTTCGGATACCCGGTTACTCATAAACAATTTTATAAAGACACGTAAATACTTCCGAATGTATAAAATAACCAATACAAATACAATTTTCTCTTGTTTTATTAGAGTCACAATAAATGTGGACTTATTTTAATAATTTTCCCACCTCTATATTAAAAATGCCTTGTAGCATTCCCATTTCCCACACACATACAAAAATAATTCATGTGTCCTACACTCGCACTAATCCAGTAACTGTGAACAATAGGCACAAATACCAACTTGTGATACTGGCATGATGGCAAATCAACTCAAAACAAACTAGAATCATCAAACTAAAGCCGACAAGCCTGTGAAAGGCTGTCAACAAACTTCTAAACCTATTACCTGAGTTTTCTCGAGACATTTGTGTAGCTTAAACGTTCAATCGGAATTTTAAAAAGTAATTTTCGGGTAATTGGAACCGAAAAATGGAACCGGGTAATGACAGTTTCGGTCGGGTATCCGGGTACCCGGCACATATAGAGTAGTAGATAGAGTAATGCTTCTGTTAATCCACTAGCCTAAGGGCTAGTGGGAAGTTTCAAACCTTGTAAGTGTATGAAATATATGTACATTTGAAATGATATGAATTAACCCTCCTACTATAGCTGCACTTTAGTGGGAAGCTGCTATAGAGGTCAAAACCAGTCAACTGTCTGTTTTGACTGTTGACCCAAATGTGCACACAGGGGCATTTTTGACTGGTATTTACTGTCATTTTGGCAACCCTGAACAATACCAGACAATGCTTTTACCAGTCAAAAACGGTCGACTCATTTTGACCTGTAAATGTACTTACTACGCGTAAGGTTTGACAGTGTTTGACTTTTAAGTGTACTAGATATACCTTGGCAAGTATATCAACATTTGGACTGATTTTGACCGTTGCAATCATACAGGAGGATTAACAGAGTGCTTCTTTGCACCGTTACCTCATCACTTACTTTCTTTCTTGTAGAAGCTGATTTTGATTTGTAAATTCATCCTGCTCACTTTCAAGTCTCTCGCATCGTAGCTTGTGATCTTGCACTACAATAAATTTTATATCAAATGCCTATTTTAACTTAAAGGACTATGAAAAGTGTAGATACATTTTTAGCAAATATCTATACTTCTGTACAGTTTAAACAAAATGGAAGTCTATCTTGGATGTAAAGTGAAGATTGTTATAATAATAATAATAATGTGGACTTAAATAGTGCACGTATCCACCAAGCTGGTGCTCAAGGTGCATTATATTATTACCCCTGCTCATCAGGCTCATAAATCATTCCTGAAACCATCTCAGCTCCCTGGGGAGTATACAGCTCAATTGCTGCCATTACAGCGCATATAGGGCTAATCAAACACAACAACCAACTCTGCCCTCACACAGGTACCCATTTACCCCTGGGTGGAGAGAAGCAATTATGGTAAAGTGTCTTGCTCAAGGACACAAGCACCATGGTCGCGGTTGGGATTCGAATCCACATTCTGACGACTCAGCCATCAGAACACAAATCCGATGCACTAAACCGCTCGACCATGGCACTCCATGTTTATATTTTAAAAAAAACCAGTATATGTACTTTCATCAAACGTGATGACAAATTAAAGGGACATTAGTGTCACGATCAACAAGGCATGGAGTGTTGGTTTTAGATTAACTCCAATCACTGTGTGCATTTTAAACTAGGACATCGATTCCATGCCCTGTTGAATGTCTGCTCTGATCTTGATGATATAGCCCCTTTAAAATACATACCCTTTGCATCAATGCTCTCCCTGTTTTTGGTACAGCGCTTGCAATCAGCTGTCAGCATTATTTCCTGTTGTTCCAATTCATACTTCAGAATGCCAAGACGTAGCTTCAAAGACTCCATCTCTGAACGCTGCACATATCAATAAAAACATAAAAGCCGGAACTTTACCTGGAGCAGCGATTCTCCTGTTCTAAATTCAGACTAACTTTACTAACTAACTTTACAACTGATTTTTCTGAAAGATGCATTGCCTGTGGATTTGACTTTTCTCATTGGAAAATTTTTGTTTTCCTGAAAATAAAACAAACAGTTTAAAATAAAATATTTTATAATACACGATTCTTATAAAGCGCACATACAGTATCCTAGCAACTAGATCAGGGGGCTGTACATTATTACCCCTGCTCATCAGGCTCATAAATCATTCCTGAAACCGTCTCAGCTCCCTGGGGAGTATACAGCTCAATTGCTGCCATTTCGGCACATATAGGGCTAATCAAACACAACAACCAACTCTACCCTCACAAGTACCCATTTACCCCTGGGTGGAGAGAAGCAATTATGGTAAAGTGTCTTGCTCAAGGACACAAGCACCATGGTCACAGCCAGAATTCGAACCCACATTCTGACGACTCAGCCATCAGAACACAAAACCGATGCACAAGACCGCTCGACCATGGCACTCCATTTTACAAATATATTAAATAAATGCCTACCATGGCCACCGCGGCCATTGCTGTGGTGCCCCTCCGATTTGGCCATATTGCCCCTTTGGTTGGCCTTGAAATTTTGATGCAACCAAAGGCCAAAGTGGCCATGCCCTCTCAATCTTTAAGGTCGAGGCCTGTGCTATGTGATTTTCATTTTGTGCGCAAGCCGCTGGCGGGCCGCCAGCGGCTGGAGAGTGGCTGCGCGGCATCGGCACGCCGCCCGCAATCGACAGTGGTCCGCCGATGGTAGCTGCCAGATAACCGAGCAGTAATTCATCAGCGGTTTGCCGCTTGTGGACCGCTCACGGACCAGCGTATGGTCGTCCAGCCGAAGTCGGCCCGACGGAGGACCGAGCACGACAATTAATATTATTATCAAGATCAGTTTAAGCTTTGTTGTAATTTACTTTTAAGGGGAAATATGCCAACGGGAGTTGAGATTCAGTTTGAGAGTAAACGTTACTTGATCGTTGGTGTTTTTTTCCTTTTAGCAGCTAAGCCGCCGCTGGTCCGAACATGGTCCAACCTCGGGCCGCCTGCAGTATTGATTTTTATAAATCCCTCCTGTAATAATAAAAATAAAAAATAAACTACTAAAATGTGTTTAAATATAATCGTGTGATGGAACATGGATGGAACGACCACAGTGTGTTTCTTTCGTCCGTGGTCTTATAATTTTTTCTCTGGATCGGTGGAGCTGGGCGATCCGGTCATTGCGTAACGTTACATAAATTGCTCAGATCGTACCCAAAGCTTATAGTAAAAAAATACCAGGCTGTTCGCTCGGTCCCACCACCGAACCAAAGGTTGGATGAGACCGGTGGGGCTGGGCGGTACACTTCCGGGCAGAGGGTCGGGAACGATCTAGTGAACACTAACTGCTGCAGCAAGCACGCAATAAACAAGCAATGTGTGCATGTGATATCTGTGTGACGTATCCACCTGAACGCGTGATCGACTGCATCCTCATTGGCTGCATGCTATATGTGGCTGTGTTGACGCACATTTTTCACACATCTTAGATGCAGCCACGATTGCCAAAATTTATCGATAACGTCAGCGTGTGATTTAAGTTCATTTTCTTCATTTTTGAAAGCAAATATTCTTCAAAAAATCTCACCTCTTTGACGGTTGGAGGACTACGTTAATTTCAGGTGAGTTTTTAGATGGAAACCAGTCATAACTTTGCAGATATGACCATGGGCGGCATGGCTACTCCAGGCCGCCTCTCCCAGGCTCACATGGAGTGACATGAGTGTGTAAATTCAGGGATCGTATATGTTTTGGTATTTGGAACCGTACGTTTGTTTCAATTCTATATAACTGTAGAAAGTAGGCAAGCCTAGAAAGTATACTCATTAAAACTAGCGAAAGTAATTGTTCTTTAAAATTACGATTTTCAAGTTTCCCTTAACGGAAAAGAAAAAACCTTGATAAATTCCCATTTGGGAGCATTCGTGTAAAATCACATAGGCCCCATAACAATCGTAACAATTAAAATCGATACCCGGCGGCCATACCGAATATTTTCGTATGTACAGTATGCTGTGATAAATAAGTTCTGAATTACCGAAAAGTATTACGGGTTCAATTAGCGTAAGAATCGATGTCTATCAGTGGTATCATACCGCAATACATATGGACATGACGTGTTTCACATCGGGAACCAGTACAGTACTAGTACAGAACCAGTGTTTTCAAGATGGCTTATTCTCTACCGTCTGTAACGTTAGGCCTAGTCTAGTGCTAGTTCTAACCATGGAGGAAGGAAATTCCTTCCTCCATGTTCTAACACACGAGTTTTTACATTTGCGGTGATTTCATCGTTCAGAAAGTGAAATAGAGAGGACTCTTTTTTCTTGATCTAATCTGCTAATGCAGTAAGGATGTTTTTTACAAGGTATAGTTGAGTTTTTTTGCACAACACTCTACCGTAGTCTACGGGCACGCAAATGAATTGCTGATACTATTATTACTAAGTAGGCTACTCATTATTACTAGTGATACTAACGTTAGTTACTACACTGTTTCAGTAACGTTATGTTTTCATGTTTATGTTGTCAAAGTCTATTTCACTAAAATTCTATCAACGAAGAATCACAAACGGCAATAGAAACATATTGGATTAGAATATAATTCATTTAGGATATATTCGTCTACGATCAGCCAATGAGGTAAAAAAAAATGTTTAACTACGTCTAACGTTAGGGCATGCATGTTCATTGGGCCTATTAATACTATAATAGTATTATTCAAAAGCGTAGTCTAGAGTTAGACAAACATGGATTAATCGCATAATTCAAATGGTTGTTTTCTGACAAACAAGGTTGTTGACATTGTAATATTAAAATTTATTTCCATGTCTTTGGCATTAAGCTCTATATTATTATTACAACTTTAGTATTTAACATTGAAGGTACATGTATGATCATTGGCAGGATTGATTAATGCATTCATTCCAATCATCTAGATTTCAAAATACACATAAAACTAACCTGTGAAAATTTCATCATCAAAATCGGTGTTCACGTTTTCGAGAACAGCGAATAATGACTTTCTATTTTATCAGTAATTTTGTGATATTCATATTGTGTTCATTTCGAGTGTTGCAGGGGATTGGTACAAGTTTCACCTTTGTAAACATTCAGCTTTCAGATTGAAACTTATCCAGATTTTTGTTTACCAAAGCTATATCATACATGTACCTTTAATGTACAATTTACTACAAGTCTCTCAAGCTTTGGCAAATGATCATTTTTATGGAAAGTGTTCAGACAAGTCAAATAAGTATGGCAGGTTCCATCTTCCACATTATTTATTGATTTTTAATTTGGTGATCTTTATTTTTTTCTTAGTTATTGTGCAGTGCGGGTGATTTGGTATCAAGTTGCAATGGAAGATGCAGCCTGCAACTAGAAACACCAACCGAGCTTTTGTTTATAACACATACTGATATAAATGTAAGTGTCTCAATTGATTCACCCAAATGAATCTATGTTTGCAATATCAAGCCAACGGCAATTGCTGTGAGTGCCATGGGTCATTTTGGGGCCTGGGTGTGCTTTTCCATGTTTCTAAAATATAAATATAAAGATCGTCCTTCTTGAGGCGCATCCTTTTTAAATTTGTTTTTCAACTAGTGTTTATCCTTCCATTAATAAACTTTGAACAGCTCTTGGAAAAGAAATGGCATCAACCAGATAACTTCACGGACAAAGAAAGATCCAAGCTGAAGCTTCGACCAGCATATAGATTGGATTGTCAGGGGTCTGCATTGTCGCTGGCTGAAGAGGAGACTGGTGAGAGTGCATCTCTGCGAGATAACTACTACCGAAGACGAATATGAGCTTCCAGATGGTTTTGGTGTTTCCTCTGAAGTCTTTGGAGGATGTCGACCTCCTGGAGAACCATCTGGAAGCCGATAGCACTTGCAGAAACACTTGGTATGGTTTTAGCAATTTCGTTTGAACTATGCTCAAATAATTCCTATGGTTGGCTGAATGTGCATTTATAATACTGAAATTAGTGTTGTGTAGGAGGTTCAGAATTTTTTATCATAATTGTTTTGTACTGAAAAACTATCAAAGAAAACAGCTAAAGTGTTTTTTTTAAATATCAGTGATGTTGAGCACATTCTTGTAATTAAACCTAGCTGCAGCAATTTTGGAGTTCTTTAAGATACAATTTTTGGGAACAACATTTCAGATGGAAATATTTCTCTGGGAGGATTGGTACCAGTACCAACTGAATAAATAACAAGCTTTCAGATTTTCACAGGTTTGTTTTTGAAATGACACCAAGTAAGAACACTGCACTGTCAGCTTTACCAATCCTATATTTTACCTAAAAGTCTTTAACGAAGATGTGTCATTCCTGTAGGCTAGATTTTGGAGTGTACATTCTGTGAACTGCCTATTGCATTTGAAATTAAATTTCATGTAACCACTTTGTTTCAGATTGCTTTGTGGTCCACATGTGGAGGCTACAGTGTGTCTGACTGTACGGAGGGGTACAGGGGAGTGGTGGACAATGGACTGGGCCGACCCGATCAACTGACAGGACAGGAGGGAAAAGAGCATTTAAACTCTCCGGCTTAAGGACCATTTGAGAAAGTGAGCATGGTTATTAATTTGGTTTTACCCTACACACCAATATGTGATAAGCATCATACTCAGTGCTTTCCGAGTCTGGAAAAAAAAAAATCCACAGGCTAACTAAATCTGCTCTAGTATGCGGGAGGTCGTGGGTTCGTATCCCACCCAAGTAGTTAGCCTGTTGATTTTTTTTCAGGATTCCCGGAAAGTTGAGTATACAGTGCTTATCACATATCGATAGGGTAAACAATTAATATTCTTTATCCTCGATGCAATTATTACATTGTTTAAAGAGTATGCGAGTTAGTTAAAATATTTGGTCCAATGGTTGAAGAATGAATGAAAACATCTGAAACGGTTTGAACACTGAAGGGACTTCCCAAATACTTTACAGTAGCAAGCATTCAAAAGCATTAATTTCAAAAGTGCATGTATTTAAGAGAGAACATTTCAAGGTTATATCCCAGTAATTTCAAAATGAAATTGGAATAGAATTCATGTGTTTGGGGGAAGTGATTCATCTTACTTGCAATTTTTTCCCTGATGTTTGTTTGTTTGTTATATTTCTAGTTAGGCCTATTTTGTAAACAAAAATGTCATTGTTTAGTTTATTGCTTTGTAGTTATCTTCCTTCAAACAATATATAAATAATTCATGGTCAACTCCAAAAATGCTATGTCATCTTTCTGTACAGTTGTATTTAAAAGTGATTCATGACCAAAGTTTGAATATTATTCAATAACATCATGCAATATTCAAATTTTTACTTGAATGTAGTAGTGACGGGTCTTTGGGCTGTTCAAATTTACATTCATGCGACTGTCGGCGGATTGATGAATGCTGGTTGGCGGCTGGACAGCCGCCTTTGCCAGACCAATGGCTTCAAGCTACAACACTGATTGAGGCCTAATTTATAATTACGGAACAAATACACACTTGGCCAGTCTTTCTGCTTAACAATTTACTGACATTGGGCCAAAGTTTATTTTCTAACTTTTGTCTTCATACAGAAGCGATCCAGAAGAACAAGGCAACTTGCAAAGCAACAGACGAGAACTAAAGGAAGCTGCCCACTGAAGGGTGCATCTGACAGGTGTGGCGAATAGGAGAGATTGATACACAAGGGGTTGCAGGTGTAAAAAGGTTACACTCGCAGTAAAAGCCATTGTTTTTGGCCCTTGTTTGTTTTATTTTGTATTTAATTGTTTTGCTACATGACAGAATATAAGTTTAATGTAATGGCTCAAAAAGTTTTTTAATATTCTTGTTGTGTTTTATATTGTTGTGACATTGTTTTACATGACAGAAACTAATGTAATGGCTCAATAGTCTGTTTGTTGTTGTAATATCTTTTGCAATCGACATCAATTAATAAAACTACATAATTGTGATTCATCACATTGCAAATAATTGCAAATCGTTATATAAGTGTATTCATCAATTGCAAAAGGACGTATAAATTTTCACCAGAAATTTTCTGATTAATTGTATATGTGCTGTGTATTTTCAAGAAAATTGTTGACATTCTTTCAGATGAATACATTGATGTAGCATACCTTTCAAAAAGTAATGATGTAGCATACCTTAAGTGATGCCTTGCCTTTAAGTTTCTTTTTTATTTCATTATTAACATTAAACTTCTTTAAACATTTTAAAACCAAACATTTTTGCCAGTTTAAGTACTTAAATACGAATACGCTATTACTGACAATTTCTTTGCGCTTTTAAATTTTTACATTTACCTGCTGATAAAATACCTTTGCCAGAGTACTTGATAGTAATGTTGTATGTAGAGTTTTATGCTTTGATCAAGGGGCTTCATATATATAAATTCTAGTGTACGTGTGTTATTTGTTAAGATTATTGTCTTTTTGTAGTACTTGCTTTTAGATCTAGTGTGCATTATTTATGCCAAGTTTTAGTAACTTGTGTATCATATTATGTATATGTAGCGTGTGCTATTTTGTTATATTGTATAAGCCTATAAGCCAACAAACCAACAAAGGGAGAGGAGGACCAAAGAGAGAAATTTATATATTTGTTAACTATTTATTTATTTTATTTTACAGAACAAAGCAATACTTTTGGAAAAACAAATCATTAATTTTAGGTACCTTGCCACTCAAGTACCAGGTTAAAACTTACATGTGTGCTATTGTCCTAAAAGTTTTTTTATTATTATTATATACACTGTTACAGGGCATAAAAAATCAACTGACTTTTTACTACTGCAAAGAAGGGAATTCCAACTTGATTTTTATGCATAACATTCAGGTTAAGCTTTTGACAAATTACGAGTCATCGTTTTAATGCCATCATTGTATGCCAAGTTAAATACTTTCATAAAATTTCCTTAAGTTTCTATAAGACAAAAGACGAAACTAAAGAGGATATTTTAAATTATTTATGTTTTTTATTTATATGATAAAAGCAATTTGTGTTAAGAATACTAGTGTTTACTTTTAAGTGCCAATATTTTTGTTGCCAACTTCTATTTTTGTTATGGAGGAAATAAAGTGTACTTTTACAATGTACATTGGTCTTCGCCACTTAAACTACAGCTTCTCTTTTCATGTGTAGGACTATGGGGGAGGCGGTATTTGGCAGGTGCCGGCTGAAGGGCGGCAAACCGATTGGTTGCTCTAATTGTAATCTGGGGACCGCCAGTTAGGTCTCCCTAAAGCGGACGGCTCAGTGGCAGCCGCCCGTTTGCCGATTTGGAGGCGGGACCGATGTGTCGGTTCCAGCGGAGGCTACCCGGCACTCGGCAGCCACTGGTGCGTAAAAAATGACTGTAACGGTCCGCCATCGGCCCCTCAACGGTATACCTGGTTGCCGCTGGTGGACCGACGGACTGCCGGCGGACATTTTGTTGGCGGTCCGCTGTCGGCAGCCACCCGCGGCCCGACGGTGGTGCCACCGGTGGACCGCTGTTGGACCAACCATCCATTGCTAACTACATATATCGTTGTGTGCCCGAAAGCAGGAAGACAGATTATGTAAAGTGTGCGCTTGCGCTCTTTTACCGGGCACGCGACGATATAATAATTGTGGACTGGCCTGTATATAATATGATGCTTGAAGGAATAAGGAATATTATCACTGTTATTGCACATTGGCAATTGGTCTTTCCTGGCCGCCGTTAATGGTTACACCCACGTGATTAGAGTTTCATCTAATCAGATTGTGTGTAACTTGCTATCTTGAGGCATTGATTATGTCTTACATGTCTGGCGTATGCAATGAATCCATGGATTCGAGCAGTGCATTGGTGCATCGGGATTTGTGTTCTGATGGCTGAGTCGTCAGAATGTGGGTTCAATCCCAACCGCGACCATGGTGCTTGTGTCCTTGAGCAAGACACTTTACCATAATTGCTTCTCTCTCCACCCAGGGTAAATGCTGGAATTACCTGTGAGGGCAGACTTGGTTGTTGTGTTTTGATTAAGGGGTACCTATATGCGCTGTATATTGGCAGCAACTGGTGGGCTATATACTCCCCAGGAGCTGGGAGACAGTTTCAGGGAGATGATTTATATGCAGCCTGAGTGAGCAGGGAGTAATACACGCGCCTATAATGCACCAGTTTGGTGGATACGTATGCGTATATAAGTATAAGTCCACATTACATATATTATTATTATTATTATTGTGTTAATTATGTACCTCTTATTCATCATCAAATTATTATGATTATATATTTAACGTGTAAAAAATAATACTCCCTATAGATTCATTCAGGTATCCAGAAAGTACTTCTTCTCAAATTTCTGTACCCAGGTTTGACAAACTACATGCACATCCCAACAAGTAACATCCTAAGAGTAAGCATTTAGTTGAGTGTGTGTACACATGACTACAACTCTGCATCCAATGGGTTCCCTTTTAGAATCACTTATCTTATATTAACCCTCCTACTATAGAGCTCACCACTTTAGTGGGAAGTTGCTATAGGTCAAAACCAGTCAACTGCCTGTTTTGACTGTTGACCCAAATGTGCACACAGGGGCATTTTTGACTCATTTTTACCGTCATTTTAACCACCCTCAACAATACTAGACAATGCTTTTACCAGTCAAAAACGGTTGACTCATTTTGACTCTGTAAAATGTAGCTTACTACACGTAAGGTTCGACAGAGTTTGACTTTTAAGTACACTAGATATACTTTCTCAATGGTAATTAAGTAATTACAAGGGGTCTTCTTTACGGATGTTATGTTTGTAGCAATGGACAGACATTTAACCAGAAATTGACTAGAGCTACTAGTAAAAGAGATTTATTTGTTGCTGTTCCCATGAGGATTTGTTGCTGAAAAATGGACAATTAAACAAAATAACGGGATCATTTTCAAAATTTGTCATAAATTGTCCCTCCACATTACATACGTGGTATATTTGTATGCTAATTTTCTAAAATACCCAGAAGATGTCTTAGGTTTGGCTCCTTAACAGTTCGAGGGGTTAGGGGTGCTCTGACCAATAAAGCGTTTCCAGTATTTCATTCTGTTATCACTTTCCTGTCAGTCATAGAATAAAATGTCTGTCCGTCTTACAAACTTATAATCTCTCTTAAAGGTCATCCTACAATGCCTTAAGTACCAATAATATATTTTTATTTTAGTATGCACAATCAATAAATATAAGGAATGTTCAGGAATAGATTGGGACAAAATAGTTTGACTTATTTGACCTCTGCCATGTTACCTCAATGGTTATCATATGTGCCCATTGATTTGATTTGGTTTGGTTGTTCGGATATGAGATGAGTAAAATACAAGACACATTGCAAATACAATGACCACTTTCTTCATATTTAATCAAGGATATTAAAAAAAGCAATAAAATAAACTGACACCATTTGGGGTCCTTACGTCGTTTATCAAAAATACAAATGCAAATTGCTGTTTGAAAGACAAAGATAGTTCAAGTCCCTCCACACCCCAAAGAAAGGAACAAAATTATAGCTACCTGAATTTAAACGTATGTAGAGAGATGACTTATTTTTCAACTCAGGTCGTTTAAAGTAGACCGTTGGTGGGACTCTTTGCATTAGAAGGTCATTATTCCATTCTTTGATGGCTGTAACTTACAAAATGTATTGTTTACAAAGCTAGATGAAACTTAGGTTGCTTAAAATTTGGAGTGCACGTGCTTGTGTTGTGATGGTGACAATCAGAGACTTTGATCATTTGTCCTGGGCTCATCAGGAGTTGTGCAATTGACTACAAACACATGGTTTAATTTCGGTTGGGTGACCCTATCCCTAACATTTAAAAGCCCAAACTGTCATCAGTTCTTTTTTGCCCAATATGCCTAGAGCCTTTGTCCAAGATGAACGTTCTCATTTTGTTTGCATAATTTTAAGTTTGTTTTTAAAATGAGCAGAGAGTCATGCAAAACCAGGAGCATGAATGGTCAAAATGACATTGAATCAAATGAACATGAGTTTTGTAGGATTTTGTATTAGAAGAGAGCCTGTCTATAAAGGAATTTCAACCCTATCCCTGTTTTCTTAATAATTTGGGTGCCAATAAATTCACCTGATAAATGTTGGTCCGTGCCAACCCTAGATATTTCACTGAAGTAAGCTGGTTAATTTGTTTACCCCACATACAATTGTAAAGTCACTGACCTTCTTAGTTTTCTTTAGGTCCAAAAAAAATGAATTAGTGATTTGCCCAAGTGTAATGACAATTTATTTGTCAATGAGCCATTGTCTACACGATTCCAGTTCTGCTTTAAAATATGTTAACTACAGCTGCAGGATCTTTATTGAGAGACCAAGGGCACTATCATCGGCGTAAAGTATTTTGCACTGCTGCTACTGGGCATATCGTTTGCTCTTTAACACAAAGATATGCATTTGGTATAGTATGCTCCTAGGGGACACCCGCTGTCAGATTCAAACACTTTCGGACCGGGCTTTGTGCTGTTGAAACCAAATTATTTGTCTGTTGCCGAAGATACGATTTGAACCATTCTGAAAACCAATACCATAGCCTGCAGTTTCTTACATAAAATAACATGATCAACAGTACTCAAATGCTTTACGGAGATCGATGCTAACCATTCCTTGACTGTAATTGCTCCAAAGACATTTGGAAACGAATATGATCAGTTAAGATGTATAAGACGGGTGCTCAGTGGAAAATGTTTTTCTAAACCACTGATTGGAAATTAAACAAAATATTATTTTTTGTAAAGATATTCTTCAACCTGAATATGGACCAGCCTTTTCAAGCAATTTGGAAATTACACAGAGGATGCTTATTGGTCTATACATGTGGTTATTAACGATCCGGTTCTACTGTACTCTTTTAAACAACGGCAGCTGAACCCTTGCAATTTTTAAAATCTGTCAGGAATAGTATTGGACAAAATAGAAGATTTATTATATAGGCAACGGTGGTTTTTCAGTTCTACACTGGCCCCGTCCTCCATCTGGCAGGGATGTTGTCAGGACCAGTACTACTAATATTAAGAGTCTTCAGTTCATTAAAGACAAAATCAAGTTCATGGTTGTTGTAACTTAATTGGTACAACGTACGCGTATTATGTACATTATGCTGTGGTGTGTCTTCATTATGCTCTGGTGCCGTGAGTACCGAACTTCATGATTTGTTTCAATACGTAAACTCCATTTGAAGCTAGGATTGCTCCGGGGTTGGTAGCAAAGTGTGAAAAAATGATGCTTTCGAAATATCTTTTAAAACTCAATTTTTCACTGTGGTTAGATGCGCTGAGCAAAATCCACACGTGTGCATATATGAGTTCGTTGCCGGTTGGCGAATACATTGCAAACTTCAAGCTGACACTATAAAACACACCTATCGTTCAAGTCAACTCATATTTTCCACCAGATCATCATAACTTATCCATCAAAGTATATGGCTATTATGGTAACTCCTTATATATTGGCCATCAGTGAGATATGTGATGAATGAAGGAAACTCGTACATGAGACAAATCATCCACGTCTTGTATTACACTTGTATGTACACCTACTTGTCAATCAAACAGTTATGCCCGAAAACTTCACTGCTATCCGCCATTTGTTGATCAAGCTTTTCAGGGTTATGTGGTCTTAGTATCCACTTTTGGGTTTGAACAAAATATAGATTGCTGGCCAGTTTGTCGTGACGACCCTACCAAAATGAAATTGATGCTCTTGTGCGTGGTACACTGATCATTTGCTTGTGTAGTAGCTCTTTTCCGACACTGTGTACCCACATCAATCTCGCGGTTGGGAAAACAATTTTGTTCTTTCATCTTATAGTCTAGTAACACTTTAGGAAAGGAGATTGAAATTGAATGCACGCGCAAAGGTTTTGTCTTGAGCCCAGACGATATTGTGAAGATATGTTCACCTCGCGCTGGCTGAACCTGCACACTATGCAGTGCAACTAAATTTCTCATACATATACTGGTGCAAGGACTACGTGTCCGTGAGGCGCGAGAACTTTCACCAAAATAATCTAGAATTGATGTATTCAGATAAAATGCGAGACAAGAATGTCGTTGCCACTGCAGTTTATTGCATTAATCCCACCAGTAATGGTGAGTTTTAAATTCGTAGTCGAGCGTCAGAAAGTTTATTTTTTCCAAAGTTTCTCATGTACATGAAAACCGGCCATCGAAGTAAAAACATATATAATTACAAACAAGTATTCATGCCGCAAAGTATGTATCCTTTGCAAAAGATGTATCAGTTTTGATTTTTGTGTTCGTGGGATATGAATTTTCTTCGAAATAAAAAGCTTTTGTATTATGACAGAACACATACACAGAGGAATGTTGAAGATGCGTAGCTTACGTTTATATTAATCGCTCAAAATCAGGTGAAACAGTACGGAGAGTTAATTTTAATAATTCGGTCCCAAGCATGTCCCAGCATTGGTTAATATATGGAACACCTTTACCAGTCCGTTCTGAGGATGCTGCTGCTGAATTATTCATAAACCTCCAGCAAAATTAATAATTTATGTCTGCAAATTTATTTTAACCAATGACCGTAAAGTAAAATGTTGGGCTCGTCTATATTTAAATAAGTGATACCATAACTAATTACTTATCTAATGCATTATGTATTATGGTTTCTCTACCGTCATTAGAAAGCATAAGGCCACAGAACGGACTGTGTTAGTCTACCGGGTGTAGGTGTTAGAAATGTTTCCCAGAAATTAAATCACTCGGGGGATACAAGCCTGTTTGATTTGGTGGTTTGTCTGAGGCTCAATATTGTTATGGTGTGCGTCGTCACTGCAGAACAAAGTCATTAATCCTGTTGAACATTGCACCCATTCACTGATTTTTTATCATGATACAGTACAATGTTTTGTTTTGTAATATAGCTATTGTATAGTGTCTAATGGTGAACATTCATTATTTAGACCCTTTGTTAAACTTGTCTTGTTCTTGTTAAATGTCCTTTGATATCGTCTGTGTGATAATAACATGTTTAAATGTATTATTTATGATTTACTACAGACTGTAACTCTCTCACTGTCCAGAATCATTTGCTGTGAGAATTAAGTGCCCGTAAACTATGACATAGAGTAGGCAAAAGCCTTCTGGAAACCAGTATACAGGTGATTCCACTTACTGGTTTTGAACGTGAAGCTCCATTATTAACCTATATTATAATAGGTTTTCTGCATATTTCCTAGCAACGTAAAAATATATAAGTATTTATCATTTTATATATGATGAGCATTGACTCATAAATATGTAGGTTTATCGTGCAACAAAAATATAAATAAATAAATAAATAACAAATCGTGTAAAAGAAAACATCCTCAAAATTGCTTGATCGTATTTCATGCAGTCTAGCGCAAACTGAGTCACACTTTCTCCATTATTTGTCGCCAGGTACTGTAGAGCAATTTAGTACTTTTTTCATGTGTAGACGCGGGGATATTGTACATGTTGTCACACGATGAGAAAGGAGTAAAGTATCAAATAAAATGTCTAACCATGGCTGGCCAAAGCTGCATTTCCCTCAGTCACAATGAATTTTTTATTTTGGAACTTTCAATTGCACAGATACTCTAATCCTTGGCCTAAACACCTGTGAGTGTTTATAAAGTTAATCACGGGTGTTTGAGCCAGGATATATCTGTGGTGGTTCAAAAAGATTCAGGTTTTGGTATATTTTCAGAAATAGTTAGAGTGACACTTTTTGGGGACATGCACTGTAGAACGATGTTACCAATAACATGCTTACTAAAAAGAGCCCCAAGGTCCAATCTGCACCGGACTCAAAATGTACACTGGTCTTTGTCAAGAAACCATAACATCTGATATTATTTTGAGATCTCAGCAAAAAAAAAATAAAAATATGTGGAGAAGTACAAAATGTACAAACTCTAAAAGGTAACATAAAGTGTAAACAAGACACATGGTACCAAGAACTTTAAAATGAATGTACATCATTTTTTAATAATTCGGAAATTTGATAATCTGATATTTATATATGGATTGGTGAAAATTCTTGCGTCAGGAGATAATAATCTGGTATTTGTTGTACCTTCTCTTTAAAGGCAGTACACAATTTTAGTAAAAATGTTTGTAAATGCATAACTTACAGCAAGAGATATGTATACAAGTTTAATCTTATTTCGTTCTGTCGTTAACGAGAAGATAGTAAAAAATCCTTCAGATTGTTTCTAATCATTCCAACGTGGAATTTCTTCGAATGACACAAGTAGCTTTAGACGAAATAATTTTAAACGATAGCTCCCGATACATAAATATTTCAAGGAATGTCCGATACCATTGTCAACTTAAAGATCATACAAAATGGTAAATATTTTCAACCCTGTTTTAAAAAGTAAGTAATTATAAGTAGGAATGACAAAAAATAAGACTTTAATTATTTGTATTTAACCCTTCAAAAAACCTATGGAAATGTACTTCGCCACTGCCGCGAACGACAGGCCCAAAACAAAAGCCGTCGGGGACACTTTCACTGAGCCTATTTTGATGACGTACATTTACGGGAGGGCGAACGCAAATGTTTACTGCGGTACGTTTTGTACACAAAGCATATCACATCACGTACAGCTGCAAAAATAAGTTTACCAATTACGACTCCCAAAAGTTTCCAAAAGTAGTACTGACCAATTGTGTTGTTCATCATCGTCATTTGATGGAGATTAAGCCAGTGATATAAGTGACATAGAATCGTATCAATTAAGCCCAGAATGGATAAACCGGACGAAATCCTTGCGAAAATGGCGAAGCCGAAGGAAGTTCTTGAGTCCGGCATAAGCGCACATTATGGTGCCTATTTTTGGTGCTTTTTACGAACAAATATTCTGAGAGCAACTAAAGTTTTGAATGTCCAGTATTTGATTCGTTGAATTTTGTTCTCAGGAAAGTTGATCTCACTGCAAAATGTGTCCAAATTGTTCTTGTTTTGTGCCGATAAAAAAAATATCATCCTTCGGTGATCTTGCCGGTGCACGGACGCACACACAATACATGAGTTGCACGTCAAGGGGAATCCCATACACACATGTACATTTACGACCATGGACAACGCGGCGGCAGCCAGACCATTGTTAAGACGGCTCCTGTCAAGCTCACGTAAAAGTACGTCATAAAACCAGGAAAAATTTTTGCTGCTGCCACGGGCCGCAAATGTCCAACAGACTTCGCAGATATCAACCGCTGGAATGTTGGCTGAAAATCATGATTTTTTTTCAGCAATTTCTGATTTGTTTTAATGGTTTTTTTTAATTGCATATAAATAACTAAATACATACTGAACAATTTTGAGTAAATAAATCAAGGCACTTTGTATGGATTATCGTTTTATGTGATCATGTAAGTTTTTCAAGAATACCAATAGTGGATAGTGGCTTCAAATGTAAACAGCTGATACATGGTCTATACAACATCGAAAAGGACAATGTTTGAGTTTACGCGCGATATTAAGATATTCAGATACAATTTAGGCTGACCACATTTTAATGAAACTTTTTAGTAATCAGTAAATTACGACCATAAAAGCCCCACTTAAATGTAATATTATGGCAACAAAAGGGTTTATTACATTTTCATTATGAATTAGATCCATGGTCCTACAGTCACCTGTTGACGTATGTTATAACGCTACCACTAGAATAATTTGTTGTTTTGACTTGTTAAAGTTTTATTGTTTTAACGAGCCGCTGAATTTTGGGCTCCAAGTCACAATACTCATACCCGCTGAAAGATCTTCACGGAGTGTCTATCAGCAACCACAAGGTCACCGGTAGGACTAAATGTCATGCCTAAAGGATTATACAATCCATGAGCTACACGGCTGATGTGTACTCCCTGTGCATCATAATGATGTATATCACCATTTCCATATGTACCGCAATGAACGAAACATAGATGTCCCCAGCATCGTCGCAACTCTCACCGGTGTGTTTCACTGGTTCCGTCGATAGAAGTGCTGATATTGAACACTTCATTACCCATTAAATCCACACAAATACATTTCCTATCCTCGTAATGATTAAGAGCATATGCTTATTGCCTTATAGCCAAATACGTGAAATCACGAATCATGTCATGTGATATAGATGTAATCAAAGATCCATCCTGATGATGGAGACATAACAAATTTCTTCCACTGTCAGCAACTGCTATCCGATTATTATTGTCTACAGCAATACCAAACAGTGCACTCTTTGAATGTCCCTCTGTGTCATCTTGTGAGGTCTGAACGACGAATAAATTCCAGATTATTGTCATACACCTTCACATTCTGTCTATAAGTAACCAGAAGCATGTCATCACTGGTCACTGCAACACCCACGGTGATTTCAGTTTACCTTCCTCTGTCTCACTTTGAACATACCTGTGGTTTTATAACATCAGTTGAGGTGAATGTTGATAATCGCTTCCTTGTTTATCTGCTACGACAATGTCTCCATTGCTGAAACAAGCAACATCCGAAACGTACTTGAACTCTCCGTCACCCTCTCCTTCCTTGCCAAACTCTGTCTTCAGCTGCCATTTTCTTCATCTAGTATTTCACCGAGATCTGCATCATGAACGACATCATGGCATTTGAACCCGACGAATGACTGGCTATGCTGCGCCGATTCGAACTGAAGATCCTTGTGGAATTCTAAGTTATGCATAACCTTTGACGAGGTCCAATAGCTCGAAAATCATCGGCTTGTTGCATTAAATCATTGACTGAAGCTATGAGTTTGCTCTGCTCAGTTCATCTTGTCACGGTTGTTGTTCAGTACTTTCTCATATACAGTACCTCTTTCTTGACCGATCTGTTTGACTTTATCTTGAAGGTCGAGATTTATTTTGATTTTAGCAATCTCCTCTTCCTCCTTAGCCGAAATATCATGACAAGCTCAGGCCACCATCAAACGCAATCTGTTTCTTGAATGCTCTACCGAGTCAGTGACAGCTTTAAACTGCTTTATGCTCTCTTCAAACTTTTGGCAAATCTCTTCAACGTCTTTACAGTATGATTGAACACAATCAGCGATTTCACTTGTACTCGTGTTCTGCTGTCCGGTGATCAAAACGCGACACATTTCCGCAGGCCAGCACCTGACACGTGTCACAGTAAAAACACAATTCCTGGTTTGTGGTGCTTCCTGCATGTTTGAGATTCAGTTTTCTGGTAACTTTGGAGAGCTATCTTTTGACGGGGTTTCGCATGCTGTGACAATTCGATGAGTTTTGGTAAATTGTAATCGCCCATGTGCTTCTAGCATGCTTGACAGAATTTTGCGTTGCATTCTGAACACTGTGAGATGGTTTCCAAAAACTTCGTCACATCCTTCACAAGTCGTTGTGAGCAATGCTGTATCTCCTTGGCAGTGTTCCTGTCTGTTGACCTCATCGACAAGAGAACTCAAGAAAAAGCAGTTTGCTCGACTTGACAAACCTTTATCTGGAACTGCCGTCTCCTGCCTGCAAACTGGGCAAACAAAATTATCTGTCTTCGGATCCAGTTTTCAACAAGTTCTTCAAGGCATTCCAAGCAGAAGCAGTGAAGACAGTCCAGAATTTTCGGATCGGTAAAACGAGGTAAACAGATTGGGCATTCAATGTGTATATGACTAATCTTGCACGTCTGCTCAGATAGGGGTGCAGCTTCAGCCATTGTCGCTTAATAACCACTAACCTGTTATACGAAAATATAAGAAAAATTTAAAGTGGCACACGAAAAGAATAATAATCTGTGTGTGTGTGGGGGGGGATGCTATACGAGTCGTTTTTAATACAGAGGCGGGAAATTATTACAGTAAGTCCACATTTATTATGACTCTAATTAAAAAAGAGAAACTTATGTTCATTCTGGTTATTTTATACATTGGGGAGTATTTATGTGTTTTACAAATTTAATTTGACAGGTACCCAGGTATCCAAATACTTTCCAAATGCATATCCGGTTCCCAGAAATAACCAACCAAACTTACAGAGAACCTTAGAATCAACCAGCCAGAATTTAACCCCTTTTGGTATCGAAATATTGAGTAAGACCGTATAAAATCAACAAAATAAATATGAACAAAAGGATGTGAACGGGAGGATGTGGCTGCACTTTCCGGTAATGGTGGTCATTATTGTATTCTCATAATGCATAGTTGTTGGAGGCCACTTTCATTTTGTTAACGACACAAATCGATAAATATGTAACACCCTCAAAATAAGATATGTTTTGCAGATTCAAAATGCAAAAAGGCCTACAAGTCCTTCTCTTGGTCCCCAAACTATCTGTGCATATTTCTATGAGGTCCAAATTGTGAGGATCTCTGATTTACACAAGGTCGTTTGCCCAGCCACCTTTGGAGAAAATGAATTGTTTGTTGCCATGTATGTATAATAAGCCAATAATGCATTGTTTGTTGCCATGTATATGTAAATAAGCAATAATGCATTGTTTGTTGTGTATAATAAATAAATAATAATGCATTGTTTGTTGTCCATGTATATATAAATAAGCCAATAATGCATTGTTTGTTTATGTATATGTAAATAAAGCCAATAATGCATTGTTTGTTGTCTCATGTATATATATGTAAATAAATAATAATTTTATTGTTTTATTTACCATGTATATGTAAAATAAGCCAATAATACATTGTTATTATTGTCCATGTATAGTAAATAAGCCAATAATACATTGTTTATTGCCATGTATATGTAAATAAGCCAATAATGCATTGTTTGTTTATACATCAATGTATATATAAATAAACCAATAAATGCATTGTTTAGTACCATGTATATGTAAATAAACTAATAATAATGCATTGTTTGTTGTCCATATATATAAATAAGCCAACCCAATAATGCATTGTTTGTTGCCATGTATATAAATAAGCCAATAATGCATTGTTTGTTGCCATATATATATAAATAATATTAATAATGCATTGTTTGTTACCATGTATATATATATAAAATAATAATAATAGGTGTTTGTTGCCAAGTATATGTATAAATAAGCCAATAATGCCATTGTTTGTTGTACCATGTATGTGTAAATAAACAATAATGCATTGTTTGTTGTCCATGTATATATAAATAAGCCAATAATGCATTCATTTGTTTGCCATGTATATACCATAAATAAGCCAATAATTGAGATGGAATTAACCATTATGTACACAATGTTCCCTCACGATGATATTTTGTATTATATCTCCAGAATGCTTCGGCCGATCATATTCAAGTTGTCTGACATTCACTAATTATATTTTGTGATGACAAACTCGTTTATTTTGAGCAGGTTCATTTGAATTTCCACTTTTTATTTGTAAACTCTAGTTGTAAAATGCAAAATAGTATAAAAATTGCCAAATATATATGAATTAACAGCATACATTTTACAGCATACATGTGGATATGATTTATGTCTTGCCATTTACCAACAATAGCGGTATACAGCACAGTGGAAAAATAGCGGTTATCTTGGGTGACATCACACCGTATTGTTTGAAATAACAAATGATGACCAATGGAAAACAGAACAAAAAGGGAAAGTTGCATAATTTATTTTAAATGTATATTAGTGGCCTATTACGGTGACCTACGGACACCTTTATGACCTCATATGATAGATCATCAACATCCTTACAGCGAAGGGTTTTATAAAGGATTTGGCTGAATTAAAGAAACATTGATCGGAAGGTGTGGACCTGAAGAGGATACGGAGGGGGAGGCAATTTCATGGGGTATCACAGTGGAACATTATTTACCCACCTCAGACCTTCAAATGGAGGCCGACCCTTGGAAGAGCCATGCTTATTAGAAAAGGAACAGGTGCTTTTTTTGCCGATTCAGTTATTTATTTGAAGAAAACAAGAAACACTAAATCATTTGAACAACTAATACGAGGGGCCACATTAATAATGTTTTTGGCCAGACAACTTTGAAAGCATACCTTCACCCCCTTCTCCCTCGGGTCTATATGTGTCGCTGTAAAATATAGTTACACGATGTAGCTTCTAAATTCAAATGAGCCTATATTATTGCGTTGTTTTTCCTCATACTCCATACCATTATCATTTACTATCACGGACGGTGGATAGAAACCTGTGTTAAAGCACGATGTTTCTGTCCAGTGTATTGCACCATTATTGTTTTCTCAAGATGTCCTCAACAAAAGTTTTATCTCATGTCCAGCAAAGTTTCACCCTATGGTTTCACAAAAGAGTAACGGATAGACCTCATTTTGACATCAATGGTAAACGCCGAGAGGTATAATTAACGGAAACGCTACATGCTGGGGTTATGTGTGTAGTTAACGGGTCCTGTGGAGTCTAGGTGTTTCGCAGAGCGAGAAAAAAACCGATCCTATTTTCGTCGAACAATGAGCAGGTCATGGTTCATGGTAACATCAGCTGCCATCGCACGGATCATCCTACGGATGCCCTATTGTTATGCCATAACGTTTCATTCCTGGTTCTATGTACAACAGGCTCGCATACAACAAAGTACACGTTGTGTTAAATACATACCCTGTATGCACTGTACAACAACACTTGTACCAAATAGGTGTTTGGTAAAACATTACTAAGCAGAGATGTTAAATAATTATTATTATCTGATTGGAAGTGTTAATAGAAATTCGCCGAACCCCTAAGTAATCCACTGTCAGGTCTAATGTACAAAATTCAGCAGTAAATTGTTTATAATATGATGACCAGAATGACCGTAATAATGTGAATGTATAATATTGTTTTAATTTTTGTGTTTGATTTTCAGGCGGGGGGTAGATTGTATAAAGCCAAATTGCTGGCTCGATATCATGGGGGTATCACGAGATATTAGACTTGTGATAATTAATGACTGTCACCACTAACAACAAATAAATGAATAACAATCAGTCATGTACTCCAGTTGAAAAAATAAATTGCACACATTCACTGATGGTTAGCATGATATAATGCTCGTTTTATTTATAGAAATTATTGTAAAGGTTTTCATGGTGAACTTCACTACCCTTTTCGAGTGGGGATGTACCCCAAGACAGTCATAGAACAAACAAATTTATGTCAACGCTATATAATTATTTCATTGATTTTTAACTGCTACATTCCCGTTAAATAGAAACACTTACCATACCTCGGTGTTTTCGGTGGAAAACGAAAAATCACTGGGACACTATGGGTTTACGTACACGAATCACGAGTCCCTGTTTACAAGGAGTGTAGACAGGCCATCTTAATCTCCGCAATCAATGACTTTGCCAGATAACGACATATTGCCGGCTAGATTACTTTAACACAACATGTTTTACCATTGCATTAATTGATGGATAAATTGTTAGAAGCAGAGCTCTATCAACAAACAACAGTTTTTGACGAAGCTGTGGGAGAGTAGGGTTTCATCGGGGGTATGCACTAATATTAAACCATTAATCGGATCACATCAATATTTGAAGATCTAGCATGAAGGGTACAAAACAGTTTTTCTCAGAAACTTAACAACGAAAAATGTGTGTTTATTCAAGACTACATATGGTGAACAGACTGAATCTGATTTCATTTTTCTCTAATTAAACACTTATAGAAATTAAGTGATAAGACTAATTGCGGCGGGTGACACCATGTGAAATTCTCCAATTGGTAGTAATTAGTTCTGAAAGAGACTGGAGGTTACAAAGCAACGTTTCGATCAGTATGCTCTCTGATGACGATCAGAGCATACTGATCGAAACTGTAATCCAGTTCTATTCAGGACTGGTACTACTCGTTAATTTCTATCGTTCCTGATAATCTTATATCTTCTTCAACGTGCGAAAGCTTGGTTATGGTTACATAGCAACGGGTTTTGCCACAGAAATTATGAAAACATTTTTAACTTGGGATCTGAGAAAATTGATTTTCGAAACTGGTGTTACATGTTTATAATGATAGTATAGCAATTATCGCTCCAGAAGTTTAATATTCCATATTTTATGCAATTTGTTAACATTTAATAAATATACATGGTTTTATACCTAGACAATTTTACAGAGCAATGACATCATGTTTACTAAAACAGCCCCAAGGTCAAACAGAGCCGGGGGTACACTGGTCCAGATGGCAAGAAACCATAAAATCGTGATATTTTTGAGAAACAGGGAAAACATCCTGATACTAACAAGTCACACTGGTCTACAGTAAATTATGATTTCTGTCTGCCAATTATTGTTTATATCATCTACTGCGCACTTTAAAGGGAAGATATAACTTGCATTGATAACAATTCACTTAATTTGATTATCTGATAAATTGTGTGCTTTGTCTCTTTAAAAACCAGTATTGCCAGTTTTGAGTAAAAATGTTCGTATTCAAGTGTGTGATTTACAGCAAGAGATATGACATAGAAGTTTATTTTATTTCGATTAGTGTGTATTTTATTTTATATCTTGTTTCGTTGTTAGCACGCCTAATGAAAATATAGTAATAATGCTTCCAAGGTGTGTCTATTCATTCCAAAATTTAATTTAGAAATTATTTTTATTACTTTTACTAAAAACGATATTACCGGCGATATATAAAATAAGTCAGGTAGTATGATACCATCATCTGACTGAACATCAAGAAAGTTCCTGTAAAACTGTGATCATTTATGCTATTCGAATAATAATAATACCAATAGTGTATACTGGTTATAAATGTAAATAGCTTCGATACATGGTGGTTATACAGCGTCTAAAACAGACAATGTTTGAGTTCAGATTAAGATTATCACATTTTAATGAAACCATTCGGTAACCAGTGAATTTCGACCCACAAGTACTGAGCTCAAAAAGTAATCAATATAGCAACGACATTCAAGAGGTCTTTAATTCTTCACTAGAATAATGTTGTCTTTGTTACACGTTGTATTTGATGTGGCTACCCTCATTTGTTAATTTAATTACCTTAATTAACGGGACACTGTACTCATACCCGCTGAAAGTCTTGACAGAGTCCCTACTGCGGCCACAAGGTCACCGGTAGGACCTAATGTCATTGCCTGGGATTATACAATCCGCTTGGGCTACACATTGATGTTACTCCTTCTGGATCATAGCCAGTGCACCTCATGTCGATTTCGTTGTATCTTATTAATGGAACAGAAACGTAAGATATCCCCAGCATTGTCACAGCACACCAGTGGGTTTCACTGGTTTCCGTCTGATGGAAGTGCTGATGTTAAACTTCTTCATTGCAGTAAGTCACACAAATAAATTTCCTGTTCTCGTAATGATTAGAGATCATATGCTTATGACTACCTTGTAAACTAAAGCAGTTGAATCTGAGAATGGTTCATAGATATGTCTGGTTGCCCCTCAGAGACCTCTCTCAAAAGGGTTGGTAAGTACCACCCCTAAAAAATGGTTCCCATTTCCCGGGGTCCAAGAAATTTTGCTTGGCAATCCTCCAAGAATGTCCATGTGGCACTCCTGGTAGTACACACTTACTGGTTTGGGTGTGAACCAGTTACATGGTCACTTCCTTCTGATTGGTTAAATGCACCTAGTAGGAAATGCAACCTTGTCCCAGTACAGTTTCATTGCTTGTCATTCTTATGTGAGCAGTGAAACAATAATAACTGTTTCCATCCTCCAGTCAACAAATACTGATGTGTTCTCCTTTTGCTCCTTTTATCAGGTATGTTCATTTCATTTATTTATCTCTATTTCAGACTCCATTGTATTTGATTGGCATTGTTTTATTAGGATTATTGTATATTTGATGGTATTTTAAAAGAGACAAGTGTTTCTTTCTACTTTAAATTCATGCTTTTCACATTTAGCTTGAAATCAGTAAGCGGAGCAAGTTAACATTGTAAGAATTTTTATTTTGTTTCTTTGAAACTTCTCAGTCTTTGTTTCACATGAAACAGGAGAAGTGAAGACTTTAAATACAGTTTACAGATTTAGTTTTTAGAAAGGGAAATGTTAGGTTTTCTATGGGTTTGTGAACTGTTTTAAGCTGATTTTGTTCAAGAAAGAAGTTTGAAATAGGTTTTATTCTGAAAGATACAGATAGATTCTGTGATGAGTAGTTACTCAAACATTTAATTCATCTGATCATAGAATACGCAAGAAAGGGGTTTAGTGTTGTTTAAAAGCAGAGATCTAACTTGACATATGGGAAGAGAATACTTGTAGGGCTGACTATCTCCCAAAGTAATAAAACTATTCACAAGAAGTCTGAGAGCAAAGGTTAAAATGAGGGTCATCAATCTGAAAGCACAACGTACTGATTCAAATAGTACACCAAAACACTGGGGATACTGTATGGGAAAGTATACAATGAACTTAGAATTACAAATGTTTCTATGTTTGTAAAAGAAACACTACAAAATTCATTAGTAACTTTGCCACTCGTTCCCCATGAACTATGGGTAATGCGAATTAATTTGTTTCTATGGCCACTGCACTTAAGCTAAATTCTTATAAAACGTGGTACAGTTTGACCATTTTATATTGAGATGCGGACAAGTGGTTATGGATACCTATACTTTATTGCATAGCACAGGAAAAGGTCCTGCTGTGGATTGGTGATGACGTGGCCAGAGAGTGGTCATGAGATAAACAATCACTTAATCCTCTAGATTGAACATACTAGCCAGAGTGAATATTTACTCGTTGCCTGAAATTTGGTTTGGTCATTTAATTAGGATTAAACCATGGAGGTAGAAATTGAGTTGATTTGATTATTTGGTGATATTGAGATTAATGTACTTTTAAATTTGAATTGTGGGTGATTGATTTAAGTTGAGTTTTATTGTTAATTATGGTAAATACAATCAATGAGTGGTTGCATCATTGCAAGAAATTCTTATCATGGGCATTGAAACAATAAACATCATTTCCACATCCTCCAGTCAACAAATGCTGATGTGTTTCTCCTTTTTGCTCCTTTTATCAGAATTAACCCACCTTCAAGGGCTGGACCCTACATTTGGCGATCACAGGACTGGTGCATCTGGTGTAAGCAACATGCCCAACTTCAGATGATAATGCCTGTTCTGAGGACACAGAGAACCATGGATGAAGAGCGAGGCAACCTTTCCCCGTTAACCGGTTGTCGCTTCCGGTGTTTAAGATAAACGCCCCTTCCAGTGAAATCCACAGCGTAGTACATGCACCTACTGCAGTACCGCAACGAGAGAGAACTTACTGGGTATGCGCTGTAGTGAAATCAAAGGGTGAGGGCAAGAACAACCCATGCCCTCCTCACGCCAAGTTACGTCGGTATCTTGGTAGTGATGAAGTCAGGTTGAGTGAAGATGAAGGCCCTATCGGTTTTGCAGCAGGTGATGCAAATTCTGAAGGCGACCCTTAACCCTGAGCCTGCAGAGATACCAGCCAACAGCCCACAGAGCGCATCATCGGCGGCAACCGGATGCGACCATGGGACCCATCTTTCGGCGGAAATTCCGCGATATTTGGACGGGTCGGAGATGCAGGGCAGAAAGACAAAATTACCTTTTATGCTCTTATGTACTGAATTGAAGCTGGTTAACCAAGGGCTGGAAGGAGAGAGGTGGTCAGAGTCTGCCAGTTCGGGCGATGAGCAACATCACGCCTGAGGAGCTGCCTCCCGAAAGCCGGCTGTTGCGCTCGCAGACGTCCGACGCGTCCTGAGATCCACTACCGAGAGAGCGATGCCACGGGGCTGTATTACTGGTTATCCAGAGCCCGCCGAGAAATGAGGAGACCCCTAAGAATTCCTCATCCGAACCATGGACCTGCAACAGAAAGTTCTGTTTCATGTCGTCAAGGAGGTGACCGGCGGGCCCAAGGTACGAAAGCAGAACAGGTGAGGGGCGGTGACCTCCACTCACTACAACCAGGGTTTCAGGTGGAAAGTGCGGATGGACATGCGTCCCCTTATCTTCAAGATCCAACAGTCACTAGATGAGGAGCTTTTGGAGAAGCTTAATATAGCCGCCGGTCACGAGGCCGAGCGTCAGTAAGATGGTCTGCTCTGACCATTGTGATTCAATAGTAATGTCCTACAACACGACAGAAGTTGAACCACCTAAAGGCTAGCCATCGAACCCCTGGGGTCCAACCCACTGGCCGATGATGTGAGGGAGTTGAAATCTGTGATCTTCTCTCGTCTGTGCTCTGCAAACGAGGCAACATCTCGTCGGGCCTTGAAGACACACCCATCCCAGGGGAATTACTCGGAATGGGGTTGCCAAAGATGTCAAGAACAAGGTGCGGGCGACCAGTGCCGCCATTGTTTCTGAATGTGGATCTTCGGATCATTTCATCCAAATCAATGCCCGTCGAGGAAACGACAACGGGTTACACTGCACCAAGGACAGTCCGGTATGCTGGCGAAGGGTCCCAGCAACAGGAAGAAAGCACGAGCGGGAGGACGACGGCGAATGGGCGAGAGCCCTGGCACCGGGTATGTGCACCTAACCCGCAGCAACACCAGAAAGTGAGGCGACTGATCGAGAATGGTGCTCGTTGCAGTGCTGCATAGATAGGGAAGCAGACGGAGGCACTTTGGGACGCAGGGTTCCAGATTTCTCTTCTTCCTCGTTCGTGGCTAATCATAAGTCACCAAATGTCTCTCTCCGGCCTATTCAGCAGCGTTACTGAATGAAACTCCGTTAGACGTGAGAGCTGCAAGGTCTGCTCCAATCCCATTTGACGGCTGGGATCGAAGCACAATTCTCACTGAAGTGGAAAGGAGGAGACCTGCCAACATCACTGGTACCGGTGCTGGATTGCATCCGGACGCCATAGCTGAACCAATCATCGGGTACAATTTCGTGATTGAGAGGTTCAAAAGATCATAAAGGTGACATCAAAAGTATCCTACGTGGAGGATTCCCCAGCTGAAATCCTTCTTCAATCAATGCTTTGAGTGAAATCTACTTCTGCGGCGCAAGTCACAATAACCTTTTTGCACAGTTCAGTAGGGAAGAAAGACGTACTGATGCCAAAGGGTTTGACAGAAAACGATGTGTCTGCATATAGTGAGGATGGACCGATCAGTGGCTACCCTACTTTCCTGCTATTTAGGCAAACATCAATTACACCTATTACAGAAGAAACAGGGCCATTTATGAGAGTGCATAGTGACGGTAAGGAAGGTTCTTCTTCACGCATTCAGGTGCCAATGCTGGAACCGGTCCCAGCGTGACATCTCCCTCAGAGGCCGTAATGCCATTTGGGTGTGCTCCAACCGTTGAAGTCAGACAGTCCTCCCTTGTTCCAATAGACATTGCCCTACTGATGATTTCTGCCCGCGTACAATACACGGGTCAGTAATGTTACAGCTCTGAAACCCCGCCAAAATACATCAGGATTCCCACCCGGCAGGCCAGGGTCATCTGACAGACGAGCGAGAAGTTGGCTGCAGAGAAGATGCTCGAGAAGAGGGTGGAGCTTCGGATGACCAGGGCATGGGTTGCATCAAAACTTTCTGCGCCGAATGGACATCCAACTCCATGACTTGTAAACTGGTTCAAAGAGCTGTCTCGTTGCCCCGCCCACGCACCAAAGTCGAGAATACCTGAGACCCTGATGGAAGGGATGGATCGCCCGATGTGCCGTCGCCTACTCTTCCCCTATGGTCTGTCGTCAGGAAGAAAGATGGCGGTCTACGTCTCTGCATAGACTACCAGAGGGTTCAACAACAAGACAATAGCGGATGTGTATCCTCATCCCTCGCATACAAGATGTTCTTGATGGTTTGGGTGGAAACTCTTGGTTCTCAACTCTGGATGAGGGTAAAGCCTACCATCAAGGAGTTATGTCGGGAAAAAAGCCGACCTCTGACAGCGTTTGTAACACCATGGGGAAGTTGTGCTTAATTGGCTTAGAATTCCATTTTGGCCTCTAGAAAACGCCCCGCCTTTATGTTTCAACGGTGTGCTGGAAACCCCATACCTAGAGGGACTGACTGGTGAGATAGCAGTAATCTACCTTGACTGACATGCAGTTGTACAGAGCATCCTTTGAAGACCACTTAGAAAATGTGTTCACCAAAGTACTCACCGTCTGTAACATGGCATCAAGCTACAGAGCCCAGTAAGTGTTATCTTTTTCAGCATGAAGTCCATTTACCTTGGCCGTATTTGTTCACAGAGGGACACAGGGAGTGGACCCCACCAGTTGATTAACAAGTGCTTTCCAAGCCCTGAAGGAGAAGATACCAAGCACGGTAGGAGAGGTAAGAAAGCTTCACCAGGTTTTCTGGGTTACTACAGACAGTACATCCAAGATTTCTCACGAGTAGCGAAACTCCTGTACGACCTCCTCGCCGGTAGCCCGGAGAACCGAGAGAAACTTGAACGTGACACTGACAAACAAGGGGCAAGTTAAAACCAGCCAGACGAGGCGCAGGACAGAGGTCATACAAACAACTAATTCATGGATGCCATTGAACACCAGCGCATCTTGGATTCTATTCTGGACTGTCTGATGAATCCACCTGCGTTGTTTTTCTGATTTCTCACTCCTTCATCCTACATTTGAGTGCATCAACGAGGACCTTGGTGCTGTTGCATACCAAGCGACAGCAAAGTGGCTGAGAGTCATCAGTTACAAGCTCACGGATATCACACACCAGCCGAGAAGAACTACAACTTACACTCAGGCAGAGTTAGATTCCCTAGCAATGAAGTGGGCACCTCTGTGAAAGGTTTCGTGATTGCCTGTATTATGCGAAATCATTCACAGTTTACACCGACAACAATCCCTGACCTATGTCCTCACCTCGGCCCGATTAAATGCTGCAGGATACCGCTGGGTGGCAGAGTTATCTGACTTTAACTGCTATCAAGTGCAAGCCAGGTGAAAGCCAATGTCGATGCCGATGTACTGTCCAGATTACCTCTCGACTTCGAGAAGTACATGGCCGGATGCACCTAGGGACAAACCCGCGCTTGGGTCGGTGCCACCATCAACGCTATTGTGGTCGGTCTTCCCTGGATAGCGTATGGTGTCCCCTGTCCCTGAAGGCGACGCAGGACTATCCCCAGACATGACCACAACAACAGATATCCGATTGCTCAACGAGCTGGTCCAGTATTGGACCAGTCCTTGAGTACATGGCCAGACAACAGGGGGCCCACAAGCGCGAAAGAGGAGGCGAACTCCGCGAAACTACGGCTCTCCCCTTCATGAATGGGAGAAATTCCAACAAAGCAGAAGTGCTTTACCGAAAGAGGACATAACATCAACATGCTACCTCCAAGCACTTTGAAGAAGAGTCCTCCATAGACTTGCACAATGACGGATGGGACACCTTGGGGCCCGACAGAGTAGTGAACCTGGCTCGAGACCGTTTCTACTGGCCACACACATGCAGAGAGGATGTCGAGCACTACGTCTCGAAGAGTGGCTCCTTGCAGGAAACAGCGACGACCAAACAGACCAGCTCGAGCCCCGATGCAAAGTATCCTGCAACCATAGAGCCATTCGAGTTGGTGTCCATAGACTTTGTCCATCTTGAGCGAAGCGGGCGGCTACGAGTACATATTGACAGGTCGTGGTAGACCACTTTACTCGTTTTCACCCAAGCTTACGCTACTACTAACAAGTCGGGTAAGACTGCCGCAGATAAAATCTTCAATGATTTTGCCCTGAAGTTTGGCTTTCCTCGGCGACTCCACCATGACCAGGGAAGGGAGTTTGAGAACCAGTTGTTCCACCGACTTCAGCAACTCTGTGGCATTGAACGATCCCGGACGACACCCTACCATCCCCAGGGAAATGGACAAGTCGAGCGATTTAATCGCACCCTGCTGTCCATGCTACGCACTCTGCCGGAAGAAGACAAAGCAAACTGGAAGCAGTCCCTTGGCAAAGTGGTTCATGCATACAACTGCACCCGCAGTGATGCCACTGGGTACTCCCCCTTCTTTCTTCTGTATGGCAGACCCCCAGACCCCATTGATACTCCTTCAACCTTCCAACCAGTACTGAGGGTACGACCACAAATCACAAGGACTATGTCAACAAATGGAAGACCCAGATGGAGCAAGCATATGCTCTGGCCTCCAGACAGAGTTCCAAGACAGCACATCGTAACAGGGACCAGTACAACAAAAAGGTACATGGCATTAGCTTACAGTCAGAGACCGAGTACTTGTCCGAAACTTGAACGAGACGGTGGACCAGGGAAGCTCAGGTCGTACTGGGAAGAAAATTCACATTGTCATCAGACAGATGCAGGATGACATGCCAGTGTGAGTTGAGGCCTGAGAGTGGGTTGGCAGGACCAGGGTCCTTCACCGGAACCTCCTCCTCCCTGTGACCACCTACCTGCGTCCGAGACAGCACCGCAGAACTACCAAAGACACGAGTGAAGAAACAACTGCGGTCTCAACGACACACGTCACTTCCCCAACCCCACTAATGACGACAGCAGCTCCGAGGAAGAATTCTATCTTCAACGTCCCCTATCCCCACTTCAGAGCACTTCACACCAGCAGTGCTGATGTTCCCGCTGAGCACCAGACTATGAGAATGAAGACGCCCCTATCGCCGGACCTCCTCTGCGAGAGCCTCAACATGATGAGCCACAGATCAGGCCCAACATGAGGATGAGCAGACTTAAGAGATTAAGTCATTGTTTATCTCATGACCACTCTCTGGCCAAGTCATCACTAATCCACAGCAGGACCTTTCCTGTGCCATGTACTAAAGTATAGGTATCCATAACCACTTGTCCGCATCTCATTATAAATGGTCAAACTGTACCACGTTTTATAAGAATTTAGCTTAAGTGCAGTGGCTATGGGGAACAATTAATTCATTACCCATAGTTCAGAATGAGTGGAAAAGTTACTAATTTATACCTTTGTAGTGTTTTCTTTTATGTAAACATAGAAACATTTGTAATTCTAAACCATTGTATACTTTCCATACAGTATCCCCAGTGTTTGTGTACTATTTGACCCAGTATTGCTTAAGCTTTGTGATTGATGACCCTCATTTTAACCTTTGCTCTCAGACTTCTTGTGAATAGTTTTATTACTTTGGGGATAGTCAGCCCCTAAGTATTCTTCCCATATGTCAAGTTAGATCTCTCTGTTTTAAAACACACTAAACCTTCTTGCGTATTCTATGATCAGATGAATTAAATGTTTGAGTAACTACTCACACTAATCTATCTGCATCTTCTAGAATAAAACCTATTTCCAAACTTCTTTCTTGAACAAAATCAGTTTTCTAAACAGTTCACAAACTCATAGAAAAACCTAACATTTCCTTCTAAAAACTAAATCTGTAAACTGTATTTAAAGTCTTCACTTCTCCTGTTTCAAGTGAAACAAAGACTGAGAAGTTTCAAAGAAACAAAATAAAAATTCTACAATGTTAACTTGCTCCGCTTTCTGATTTCAAGCTAAATGTGAAAGCATGAATTTAAAGTAGAAAGAAACACTTGTCTCTTTTAAATACCATCAAATATAATAATAATCCTAATAAAACAATGCCAATCAAATACAATGATTCTGAAATGAGAGATAAATAAAAGAAAAGAACATACCTGATAAAAGGAGCAAAAAGGAGAACACATCAGTATTTGTTGACTGGAGGATGTGGAAACGATGTTTATTGTTTCACTGCTCACATAAGAATGACAGCAATGAAACCTACTGGGATAAGGTTGCATTTCCTACTAGGTGCCTTAACCAATCAGAAGGAAGTGACCATGGCAACTGGTTCACACCCAAACCAGTTAGCTGTGTGGGCTACCAGGAGTGCCACATGGACATTCTTGGAGGATTGCCATGTACACTCTTGGACCTTGAATAGGAACTTGTATTTTTTGGGGTGGTATTTTCTAACTCCTTTTTAAGGGGG